>BMAC01000037.1:1756524-1791521 GCA_014905375.1 Phtheirospermum japonicum
AAAAGAAAAGAATAAATTAACTCTGAGTTAATCTGGCAATTGACATGAAAATACAAACCACCAGGACCATTACGTGAGTGAAGAAAAAGAGGGGAAAAGAATCTGAGCGTCGGGGAGGTTGATTAGGGTTAGGAAAAAATGACGAAGAGGGAAAGAAGGAAGGGGGTCGGTCAATACATTTGTTTTGAATGGACGGTGGGAGATCAAGAGATTTGTTTTAAATGGACGGTAGAGATCAGTAGATCAACGAGCACCAGGATCCATGACGTGGCTTTGGATTTTGTGATTTCTATTTTTATTTAATATATACATTCTACGGCGGTTTTAAAAAAAATGCCGTTAAAACTTCAACATTCTACGGCGGTTATTTTAAAGCCGACGTTAAATTCAGCTGGCCTCCAGTTTTTACGTCAGTTCTCAAATAACCGCCGTAGAATGTTGAAGTTTTAACGGCGGTCTTTTTAAAACCGCCGTAGATTCTACGGCTGTTTTCCAGAAAAGCGCCGTTAACAGATTGATTTAACATCGGTTTTTAGATAACCGCTGTTAAAACATACATTTAACGGCGGTTTTATGGAAAACCGCCGTAAAAACAAATTTAATATATAAAGCAACATAAATAAATAAAATTCTATAGTATTTTCTTTTTATTTTTTTTGAATTTCTTTGGGGGGGGCGTGGCCCCCTCATGTATATACATAAATCCGCCCCTGCATACACCAACTACATATCATCATATACACCATAGACACATCATCACATATAACATCCACACACCATCTACACATTTTGAATCATCAACAATTTATTTGTTAAAATAAATTTTAAGATTCAAAAATTAACCACAGCTAAAGAACAAACACCAGTCATAAAAAAAATACTAACTATAAACTGACTTTAAACCAAAAGAATTACAACTCAAAAGAATGTGGCAATGATGAAAGCTTTGAACTCGTATTCGGACTAACAACTATGAAATTCGAACTCGATGTTGGACCAACACTCGGATGCACAACATAACCGTCTCCGGCAAATGTAGAAATACCATCCTAAAAAAAATAGAACAGAATAAAAAAAAACGACCACATTACAGAAAAATAATATATAAATTACAGAATAAATACCTGTAGACTTTCTACAGCCTTTTTAGTTTGTGACTCGGAAATTTGCGCTCGATTTCTTTTTCCTTTCGCTTGGTTGCACTTCTTCTCAAGTATACTCTTCTCCCTTTTATTCCGCTTACCTTTCTCACGACAACTTTGAGGATTTTGAATAACACAACTCAATGATGGATCAACACAGTCTTCAAAATAAATGGGGCCGACTTCACGTATAATACTAACTTTAGCACTTTCAAAAGTTTCTTCACACTTCGATCGAGTTTCAATATTGTCTTCACTCGCTAAAATCAACTTTTGAAACTTTCTATTCATTTGAATCCTCCATAACGAGCCTGCCATCGATTTACTCGAGGAATCAAATACAGGAACATCATCTAAAACACAATCACTAACAATATCCTTGCGCCATCTTTTTGTAACATATCTCTCCGGAATGGCACAAAGACAATGTATATTCATTACACGCAAACAATGACAACACAAAATACCAACCTCAAAAAATAACTTGCACGTGCAAGATACCGACAAATCTGCAGCATTAAAAGTCACTGCATGTTTTATAACATCCCTACCCTCAACCCATACATGATATGTCATAGTAGACCCTTCTATAGAGAAAAAGGATTGATGACATGCAGTCCCTTTCATATATTGATCTTCAGATAAAGAGAAAGCGTCAATTGTATACACATCTCTAGCATGTAAAACCAACTTCACATCATTTAAGGCCATAGATGGTGTACCTAGCATGCAACGTACGTCATCTCCATTCTCTTTACTCCTCCACTCTGACACAACTTCAATGAACATGTTGTAGAAATTGCAAAGCCCATCCGTCTTTGATAATTTCCTTGTAAGAGCATGATTTGTGCTCTCGCTTCTTTGAGAAGATAAAATGCCACCTGAAAACCAATCCTTGTTAAACGCCGGACACCATTTTGCTCGTATATCATAAAGCCTTTTTAACCAAGCATTATTCTGACATCCATAATCTGTAAGCATCCTGAAAAAAAATAGAAAATCAAGCATTACTGACACATATTAAAATACTTTATACCAAAAATATCATTAGAAAAAAAGAAAACTCTAAAAACCTGAATTTGTTTCAGATATCATCACACATTAGTGATACATTCCATCTCTCAACACTCATAGTTACCATCACACTTTACTTCCACATATCATTAGCAAAAAAGCAAAATCCTAAAACCAGATTGTACTTCACATATCATCACATTACCTACACAAATATCATCATGCACTACATACACATATCATCACACATTGCTGACAAGTATCATCACAATTTACTTTAGAAAAAAAAGAAAACTCTAAAAACCTGAATCTGTTTCAGATATCATCACACATTAGTGACACATTCCATCACTCAACACTCATAGTTATCATCACACTTTACTTCCACATATCATTAGCAAAAAAGCAAAACCCTAAAACCAGATTGTACTTCACATATCATCACATTACCTTCACAGATATCATCACGCACTACATACACATATCATCATACATTGCTGACACATATCATCACAATTTACTTTTAAAAAAAAAAAAGAAAACCCTAAAAACCTGAATCTGTTTCAGATGTCATCACATACTACTGACATATATCATCACATAATTCTTCTACATATCATCATATAATAAGTCCAAATATCATAACATATTGCTGCAATATTATCAAAAAAAATTAAACATAAAAATATTTACTTACTTTTCCCAGTAAAACTGGAATTCAGCCTATGTTTAACGTATTTAAGCAAAAAGTTGAAAAGGTCTATAAACCCTTTTTGACTTCTTAGTGATCTGATATTTATCTTCGAATTTTCCCCAATATGCCAAACGCAGAGTCGAGGTCGTGACATTGGGAAAATCTTGGAAATAGCAGCAGCCATGGCAGCAGATTGGTCGGTCATGATTGTAATAGGGTGCTTACCGCCCATAGATCTCAAAAAAGCGCCAAACAACCACTCAAATGACTGAATTCTCCCATTCATAAGGAACCCACACACAAACATCACATTCTTACCATGATGGTTCATGCCGACAAATGAACCACAAATCATATCGTATTTGTTAGTGCGATACGTAGTATCATGCACCAACAAATTACCAAATAATTCATAATCCTGCCGCATACGACTATCTCTCCAAAAAAACTACAAAGCCTAGACTCACTATCGACCTCAAAATCGAAAAAAAAAGTAATTCTCATTAGCTTGCCTATTTTTAAAATTTTGAATTAAAGTGTTTGAATCAGTACCATCAAATACGTTCGATTTACTCAATGCATTATATGCATATCTAATGCTAAACCCTAAAAAAGGTGAACCACCAGACTGGTTTTTCAAAACTCAAATACCATCGGCCACACCAACACCACTTTTTTTTTTAATTCTTTAAGGTAAGTAAGTTGAGTCAGACAAATTTGTCTATGAGATGGAAGAAGATGACTAGATGTAGGTGGACATAATGTATGGTTATGATCATTTTTATGTGCAGTAACAACCCACAAACCACTACGATCAATATCAAATCGAATAAAAGAAGGACAGCCTGTTCTCACATCTAATTTAGCATAAGACCTACTTTTTTTTGAAACTTGTTTCTGATCAACCTTAGAACAAAGAAATATTTTCATCGAAATTGAGCCATCAACCCTCTTCCTATCCTTCCCTTTCCTAACACTAAACCCAACCCTAAACGCATGATCAGTAGAAACACAAATCGGAAGAGCTGCAGCAACAAAAATAAAAATAGTTTAAACCTAATTCAATACGAAAATAAATCAACTTCAAAAAATAACTTACCCTCGAATCGATTCGCGTCCATTGGAACCTCTATCAGATTCAAGTCCATTGGAATTGAAAGGACTTTTGGAGGTGCAACAGCAATTTGAATCGATGGTATTTGATGAAAATCGTAGATAAATCTCTCGGCAGTGATCGATTTTTGTTCAGATTGGCAATAGAGTTTTTGGATCGATTTTTGTTCAGATTGGCGATGGAGTTATTGGATCGATTTTTGTTCAGATTGGCGATTGAGTTTTTGGATCGATTTTTGTTCAGATTGGTGATGGAGAGCAGCGCGTGTGGTTGAAATGGATTCAGAAAAAAGAAATGGAATAGGCGCATGTAATAATGGAATGACTTTTTATATGGGAGAATGGGTGCACCTTGCAAGGTGTGATTTGTACATATTTGTATGTGATTTTCATGTGTTTTTGCATTGTATGTTGTGTGCTTTTAGGGTGTTTAGGTTTATCCTTTTATCGTTTTTCTTCCTTTCGATATTTTTCGTCTCGTTTGGTGTTTAATGTGTTTTTACTTTATTTTATTGCTATAACTCGAGACGACGAAGATTGGACGAGCAATGTACTGTGCTGACACTGGTTTACCCAGTGTCCGAGTCCTGCCGACACTAGCTGCCGATGCCCGCAGCCTGGCTCGCGTCGACTGACGCACCGTCGACGCAAATGTTCTATTGCGTCGATCCTAGCTCTGTCGATCGACGCACTGCCTGGTCGACGCGTGCAGCCTGGCCCGCGTCGACCGACGCACTATCAACGAACCGTCGACGCAAATGTTCTGTTGCGTCGATCCTAACTCCGTCGATCGACGCAGTGCCTGGTCGACGCGTGCAACCTGGTTCGCGTCGATCGACGCACCGTCGACGCTGCGGCAGTTTGAGCGGTTATTTTTGAAATTCTATAAAAAGTCGGTGGTTTCTTCGTTTTGAGTGTGCTGGGACGAGGGGGAAAGGTCAGAATAATACAAAAGACCCTCGGTTCTTGCCACCATTTCAATTCACGCAAAATTAGAGTTAGATAGTTCGTAGTTTTGTCGTTTCTATGCCGCCCGTCGTTCAAAGCCGTTTCTCGCCGCTGAAAATCGTTCGATGGTTGATGCTTCCTTAGCTAATAAGTTTTTGTTAACTTGGCTTATTTGTTATGATAGTATAGCTTTGGGTTTCGTTGAACTTTAATAGCGTAATTTAGTATAATCCTTTTACATGTTTTCTCGTTGTTAATTTATGTTTATATTTCATGCTTGTATTGAAGTCTTCATGTTCATGATTTGGTTTCATGCTTGGGCCGGGTCCAACTAATAATTTGCCGTTTTTATTTATTCATTTAAATAATACAAAAATATTTTGTAATTTTCTAAAATTTTAAAAATAAAAAACATACAAGTGGTGGATATCATTTTCAAACAGGACTTATTTCCTTCATTTGTTAAACGAGATATTACCCAAAGTGATTCATAAACTTAATAATCAGTTTTTTAATTATTTCAAACGCCAGGATATTTGTAAACAATAGCATGCTTCCATTATTTGGCTGCAGAATTATTTTAGGGGGGTCTTTGAAATACTTAAGGGGTCTAATTGTTGTTTGTATAGATAAATGCAATTTTCTTGTAATTAGGCTAAACTCCAGACGTGTTTTTGTAATTATCTCTTTTTAATGACTAAACAGTGAAAATGTTTCCTTTTTGTTTGTGCAGCAAAAGTTCAAAAATAAGCTAAAAACCCACAGGATAATTAAAATAAAACAACAGGATAATAAAACCACATTTATGTTTGTAAACAACAATTACACACCCTTTAAGCTTATTTTTAATTGATATATTTATGGAAAATGAAAATATAAATTTGTCAAGTCCTTCTCATCAATATGCCTCTAGGTAATCTACTTGGATGAAAGTCGTACATGATAATGAAAATGAACAATGTAAATATACAAAATTTCTTGGGTTGTTTTTGTATTTATTTCTTCAAATACGTTCACGGATCAAACCTTTGAAAGCTTTTTTTCTTTTGTAAATACACCTAACCTAATGCCTTATTTTTTAATTATTCATTTACAAAAGAAACCCTTAGGTTTTGTGTATTTACAAAACAAAACAAACAAGACTTTGAAAGGAATAATTAACATAAAAAACCTATTTTAAGGAATAATAAAAAAAAAACCTAAGGTTTGGTATATTAACTTTTTTCTTTTTTTGATAAATGGTTACGAAAACAAGCGTGAGGTTTGGTGTATTCGCACAAATATAATTACAAAAACAAAGCGTGAGGTTTGGTGTATTCGCACAAATATAATTACAAAAACAAACCCCGGGTTTATTTACAAAAGGTAAAAAAAAAAATACTAAAATAGTTTTTAAATTAAAAAAATGGGTGGTGAACTTCAAATAATTGAAAAAACAACCCTTGAGGTTTGATTTATTAACAAAATTAAAAATACTTTTAATAATAATTATAAATACATTCTCAGGGTTTTGGTGAAATCACACAATAATAATTATAAAAATAAGATGTTTGGTGTATTTACAAAATAATAATTAAAAAACACACTTGTGCGAATTTGTTCTTAATAATAATTACAAAAATTCCCTGGGTGTATATTAATCCGAACTTTTGTATCTTCTCTTTTCAAAATTAAAATCAAGTATAACTATGCACGTCTACGTTTGGAAACGAGTTAGTTCGCCCGCAAGAGAACGGGGTCACTATAAACTGACAAGTTAAATCGAGTCGATTCTCTCGAGGAGTGGGAATACGGGGTTGACAATGTCTATTATAAGAAAAACAAAAATGCTAAAACTAAACACGCAATCAAAGGGGTTTTTGATTTGAAGATTTCAAACAAACTAAATTAGGATTAACCAACTTTTAAAAATATTCTTGCAACGAGGGCGTCAACATCTTTGCAAGGACTATGCACTTGATCAAGAATTCAATAATACACCATTTGGAACTGAAAGAGAATATTAATCCACTAAGTATCATTCAAGCAATTCATCGAACACTAAACATGCATCACGAGAATAGATTCTAGTAAGAGCAAACTCAATTAAACTACCAAGTTGAAAGAGAGGAAACTACTAAAACAAGTCTTCACCAAATCATAAACATTCAAACCCATTATCCAATATGAAATTCAACACTATGCAATAAGAACAAAGTTTAGAGAGAAAGTTACTATTAACGAGAACTATGACGAAAGTCTTGCTAACTTCGGCGATTCCGGAGAAAAGATGAACCACGCTGGAATTCTGAAAGCTTGTCACGAACCTCCGATTCCAATGATGAAAGATAGTCACGAACCGATCGAACCTCTATAGGAATTGCCGTAAGAGCTCTAAGTCAAAGGAATGAGAGAGGTGTCAATTCTCTCCTCCAATGGTGATGATCCAGATCAAGGTAGATGAGTTCCCAGATCCTTGGATGCCTTCTTGCTGATATTTTCTGAGTTTTAAAGCCTCAAAAACCGTTTCGTAACTGAAGAATTCCGAAAATTTACGTTTGTAACGTATGTGTCCGGTCGGATTCTGGATCCATCCGACCGGATAAAAGTTTCTGTCTGCTGGTCCGATCGGATGTCAGATCATCCGATTGGATGTTGGCTCAAGGGGTCTGTGCGGTAGGTCGTCCGATCGGTGTGTGTTTCGAAAGTCAATCCGGTCGGAGATTAGATCAATCCGATCGGACGAGTGTCCTTTTGGCTACTTTTGGGCGTTGACTTCCTCCTCCTTGTCTCGAATTCGCCAAACGCTCTATATGAGAAAATAAGAAAATTATCTCAAAAGGATCAATTATTGATCAATAAGTCGGAAAGTTGAGCAAAATGCCAAATAATGCAAAATTATGCAAAATAGCGTAACCTTAACCCGAAAAGATAACAAAAGGACTCAAAAATGACTTGAAATATATACAAAAACATAACAAAAACGTACAAACGACTATCCGGTCCTCTCGTACTTGTTGTACTGTCCCCAATTTTTTTTTAAATGGCGCAATTACTCGATATAATCACAAGCTCTTCCATATTTGCAAATTTGACATGAGTTTTGTAATTAAAAAAAAAAAAGCCATGAGATTTGGTGTACTTGAAAAAAAAAACATTTAATGGTTTGATTTTCTAACCTATTTAGAGGAATAAATACAAAAACAACCACTAATGTTTAGTGTACTTACAAAGAAAAACCCTATGATGTTAATTATATAAATGAATAGTTACAGAAGAAGCCCTTAGGTTTGGTATATTTACAAAACTTAAAAATAAAAATAGTTTGCAAATTTGAAAGTGGTTTGTAAGAATAAAAAAAGTAGTGTAAATTTACGAAAAATAGGTTTATACTTTAAACTATATAAAGTGATAAAGAAAAGTAGGTTTCACTCTATAGGCCAAGTCGTCTCGACAATATTATTGGATTCTAAGACGATCTTGAATTTGTATCGTCTATATTTACTAAAAAAACTTGTTTCTTTATCTTTGTGTGTTAATTATTTAAATGAATAGAATAAATCTGAGGTTTGGATATTTATCAGAAAAAAAGTGGTTAAAAATATAATTACAACAACAAAATTGAGATTATTTTTCCTATTCATTTAAATAATATACACTACTTTTTTATTTCTTTTAAAATACACCAAACCTCGGGTTTTTTTTATAATATTTCTTACCTGGGTTTCTAATAAACTAATCGAGCCAATGAATATCCATATGGAACATTGCACTAATGCAAGAATAAAATATGGAACATTAAAAGAAACAATGAAAAACATCTGAACATAATAAGGAAACTCAAATATAAGACATTAATCCGCTCCAAAAAGGATCATGAACCACATGAACACGAAATGATATTATTTGACCATAAGCAATGACTAAAATAACAAATGCAAGAATCAAGATTAAAAAATACATTCATAATTGAATTATTTCAAGTCATTAACACCCTAAATCATATAATTAGAAAATCAACTCAATAATAATGACAACAAAACTTAACTAACCTCTCAATCCACACCCAATAATAATGGCATTCAATCCAATCAACTACTTCAGTAAGATTGCCTGGTACTGTTCAGATCCGAACCCAGGGTCCCCAAAACCGCGAAAGCCAACAGAGGACAAAAAATAGGTTTATTCGTAAACTATATTAAATGATAAAGAACAGTAGGTTTCACCATCTAGGCTAAGTCATCTCGACTATATTATCAAGATTATTCTTTCACTTATCAAAACAAAGATAGTTATAAAAATCGCCCCAAAGGTTTAGATTAATTACGACAAAACTTAAAATATTTAAAAAAAAAAGAAAAAACTCCTTCAAATTTGATTTTGTCTTACATTTCTCTCATTCATAAGAAAAGAAGTTTCAAAACCTCCCCGACATTTATAGAAATAGCATAATCTTCTCATTGTAGATAATATTCTGAATTTTTGTTTTACTTATCAAAACAAGGATAATTATCGATATAGGTCAATAGGTTCATGTCCGACACTTGAATTTTGTGCAAGCCTAACATGGCAGCAAATATAGCAATTTTGTAATTTTCTTAACCTTTTGTTTTATTACTTTATTTTGTTGTAATGCAATACTGACCCAATAAACGTTCATTTTGTATTCCATTTGTGTTTATATGTTAGTCTGTATAATGTATATTCTTGTTTTGCTTTTTATGATTTTGGGATTATGCATGCCCCTAGCATATTGAATGGTGCCTAAATATTATGTAAAGTTTAAACTTACATTCGACTGTTATTAGTCGTAAAATATTAATTGGTTACGCTAATGGAATAATGGAATGTGCTTAGGAGGCTATGCCCTGTCCTCTTGTAATAGCTGGACATCAATGTGTATGACTGTCTGCACCAACTATATAGAATATTTATGTATGTATCTATTTTTCAAGACTTGAAAGACTAGAAAAAGGAAACCTATGTTCGAAAATAAAATAAAAGAAAACTCGAGTAAACCAGGCAAGAGGTTTGGTGTATTTACATGATTCATGTTCACACTTAAATAAAATCTACAGAGAATTCCAGATAAAAGAAACGTATTTGCAGCCATCATTCATCTTGAGAATCTAAAAGAAAATTAGGAATAAAGGAGAAAGAGGAAAAACAAAAAATGAGGTACCTTAAGTTTGTCTATCAAAAGCATAAACTTGGAGTTAACTGCGTGCCTAGAGAGCTTAGAAACCGCTGGCGGCAGACCGACTGCTTTTCTATAATCTTCTAACTGGTTCGCCTATTTCATGGGGTCGCACCCCGCAACCTCTCAGTTCCACCAGCTATAGCTATTGCTCCCTCTCTGCTCCCCGGTTTTCAATACACCCAAAATTATGAACACCAACAGTGCAGTCATATAAGAATAGAGTTTGATTATTATTAAAAAAAATCTACTGACAAGGAATGAAGATGGTAACAATTATTATGAAGATTACACATTTAAATAGAGGAAAAAAAAAGGGTCGGATGAAATCATACCTCATGCGAGAAAATCAAGGATTGTGAGATATCCATTGAATGCCGTTTCCTAGAGAGAATTCAAAATCGGGAATCTAAAATTCTAGAAAAATGGGAAATTTGTTGGCAATCTGTTGAAGTTGTTGTGTGGCAGGAGAGAAGTATATGCAATTTCAAATAAAGGATCTGTTGTCATGCGTTGTGATTCTAGAGGTATCTTGGGTTCCCTTTGCTGGGGCCTTCTCCTTCACGGTAAAAGGAAAGGTAAGCAAAACATGAAGAAAGCGGCTGAGCATGTTGCTAGGGTTAGAAATAAAGAGCAGGAGATGCTTTCATTAATTCTTGATACGTTTACATCCACACAATACATATATTTATACACCTTATAGAACAATCTAGGTTATCCAAGTGTCACTCATCCATTCACAATGCCAGCTATTGTCCTTCACTAGCCGTTTCCTCCATATTCTGCTACAGCTGGTGCATGGGGATCATTTTGCACCCGAGGTGAGGCCTTCTTGTCTTGTAACTGGTTTTGCTTTGCTGCAGATGGTCCAGGACTATTTCTCCATGCACATGCATGAGCCTTTTGTCGTTTATCATGCCCCCTCAATTCTATGCATCCTTTCGAAGTCACAAACAATTTATTTCTCATTCTTGCATAGAATTGGCCTGACAAAGCCTTAGTAAATATATCTTCTTTTTGATCAATCGCTGGTACATGCCTCACTGAGATTATTCTATTCATTACCTTCTCTCTTATGAAATGTAAGTCCAGTTCAAAATGTTTGGTTCTTGAGTGATGCACTGGATTGGAGGCAAGTGCTATTGCTCCTTGATTATCAACCCACACTACACTTGGTCTGATCAGTTGTATTCTTAATTCTCTGAAGAGTGAGGGCAGCCACATGATTTCACAAGTAACTAGAGAAAGACTCATATACTCAGCTTCTGTGCTTGACCTTGAAACAGTTGGCTGCTTCTTGGACTTCCAAGAAATGAGATTATTGCCTAAAAACACACACAATCTTGAGGTTGATATTCTGTCATCCACATCTGAAGCCCAGCCAGCATCTGAAAATGTTGTGATCTTGAAGCTGCTGCATCTTGACAATTTTATCCCATAATCCAATGTTCCTGCAATATATCTCAATATCCTTTTTACTGCCTTCCAGTGCAAGTCCAAATGTGATTGAATGAATTGACTCACCTTGTTAACTGCATAGGAAATATTAGGTCTAGTTAAGGTTAAGTACTAAAGTGCTCCTACAATCCTTCTGTACTGATGTTGATGTTCAAGCTGCAAAGGTTGTCCACAATACTTGGATAGAGGTGGATTAGAAACCATAGGAGTGGAAAGACTCTTTGCCCCCTTTATTCCAGCCCTATTCAAAATGTCATCAGCATACTGTCTCTGATTGAGGAAAAGGCCATCTGAAGTGTGTGAGACCTGAATGCCAAGAAAGAAGCTGAGTGGGCCAAGGTCCTTAATAGGAAAATAACCTCTAAGCTGAACAACTAGTTGATTAATAGCCTGAATGTGACTGCCAGTGATTATTATATCATCTACATAAGCCATAACCAAAAGACAAGAACTGGAAGAGTGTTTAATATAAAGTGATGTGTCAGCCTGAGAAACATGAAAGCCAATCTCAATCAGAATCTCACCAAATCTACTAGACCAGGCCCTTGAAGCCTGTTTCAGACCATACAAAGACTTGTGCAACTTACAAACCAAGGGTGGATTGAAGATGTGTTCAAAGCTAACAGGTTGTTCTATGAATAGTTCAGTATCAATATTCCCATTGAGGAAGGCATTGTCAACATCAATCTGTTTGAAAGTCCAACCAAAAGTCATGGAAAGAGATAGGATGACTCTTATTGCTCCTGGTTTGATAACAGAACTGAAAGTTTCAGTGTAACCCCAGCCTGGATCCTGATTGTACCCCTTAGCTACTAACCTTGCCTTGTGTCTGATAACAACACCATTTGGATCCTTTTTGAGCTTCAAAACCCATTTACAGCCTATAACTTTCCTGTTTTGAGGGATAGGAACATTCTCAATAAAAGTAGATTGAACACTCTCAATTGGTAAATCTATAGTAATTGTGCCCCCTGGAATGGATGATGTTGATGATGTGGAGGCTGTAGAGGTGGAGGGTGATGTATCTGGAAGAGGGACTTGATATGATGGTGAATTAGGTGGTGATGTATTGAATGAAGTAGGTGAATGTCCTGGTATTGTGAGTAAAGGAGTTGTGGTTATGAGTGGTGAAGAAATGTAGGAATGGACTGTACTATGTTTATGAAAAGGAAAGATGGACTCTTCAAAAACCACATGTTTTGTGATTATTATTTTCTTGGAAGGTAAGAGGACTTTGTAGCCTTTATGATATGGACTATAACCTATAAAAACTGCATGTAGGCTTCTTGGTTGCAGCTTATGATCATTGTAAGGCCTGAGTAATGGATAAAAAAGGCAACCAAAAGTTCTTAAGGAGAGGTATAATCAGGTTTCTATCCTGTTAAAACTTGCAGAGGGGATTTATAGTGCAAAACCTTGCTAGGCAATCTGTTAATAATAAAAACTGCACTAGTAAAAGCCTCATCCCAATACATAAGAGGAACTTTGGATTGGGATATAAGAGAGAGACCTACTTCAACTATCTGCCTATGTCTCCTTTCTGCTTGCCCATTTTGTTGTGGTGTGTAAGGACAAGATACCCTATGGTGGATCCCAGATTGAGCTAGAATAGGCCTCAATGCAAGAAACTCTCCTCCACCATCACTCTGCAAAGCCTTTATTTTAGCATTAAACTGAGTTTCAACTAGTGCTTGAAAATGCAAAAAAGCTGTTTTGGTGTCTGACTTCTGTTTTAAGAGGTAAAACCAGGAAAATCTGGTAAAATGATCAATGAAACTCACATAATACCTGAAACCAGAATGAGAAACAACCCCAAAGATCACTATGCACAGGATCAAAAGGATGTTTATAAGTAGTATCACTATCTGAAAAGGGTAATTTGTGTGCCTTTGCTTCAAAACATGCATAACATAATGACATAGCTTTATTATCAACAAAGGGAACATTACAATGTTTGATTGCCCTCTTAACAACATCATTAGAGGGGTGACCCATCCTAGAGTGCCAAATGGCTAAATCTAGATCTTAATTATTCTAGCTGAAAAGGCAGAAGGTTGATGCAGTGGTGGTTTTGGTTGTGGACTGATTTGAGGGCCCTGAGTGTGTTGGTGAAGGTGGAAGTTGTAAAGACCATCCTTAAGACTCCCTTGGAGTAGTGTTTCCTTTGTTGCTAGATCCTTCACAAGACAGATAAAGGGATGAAACTCAAAGAAAACCTGGTTATCTTGAGCAAACTTTGCTACACTTATAAGATTTTTGGTTATAGCAGTGATATGTAAGAGGTTATTGAGTTAAAAGGTGCAGGAGTTAGCTTAGTAGGGGGATTTTACCATAGAAGAACCAATATGAGCAATGTTCATACCTGCTCCACTTGCTGTTTGAACTCTATCCACTCCTTGATAATCTGTAGTCATGTTCAAATTGCCAAAGTCATAGGTAAGGTGATTGGTGGCTCCTGAATCAGGATACCAAAGGCTATCCTGACTGAATTCTGATATATTGGTTGGAAAGCTAGCCATATGAGCTGAAGGGGGGGCATTGGTTCCAGTCTGATTATTTTTGGAGTAGGAGCCAGCTGTGTAGTTCATATCAAACCTATTATAACATTTCTCTGTTGTGTGGTTGTTGTAACCACAAACCTGACACTTAGGTCTACCAGCTCCTGAAAACCTTCCTCCTCTTCCTCTTGAGCCATTTCCAGCACCTCTTGTATAAGAACCTCTTCCTCTTGCTGAGTTGCTCCTGCCCCATTAGCTTGTATTGTTAAAACTCCTTCTATTCCCCTGAGATTGAGTGACCAGATTCACAAAAAAACTGAGAGTTGTCTGATCCAACAGAGTGATTAGCATGTTCAACTCCCTCAATGCG
Source organism: Phtheirospermum japonicum (assembly GCA_014905375.1). NCBI lineage: Eukaryota > Viridiplantae > Streptophyta > Magnoliopsida > Lamiales > Orobanchaceae > Phtheirospermum > Phtheirospermum japonicum. The sequence goes on from BMAC01000037.1 coordinate 1,770,938, forward strand.
GCTGTCATAAGACAACAGGGCTGCATAGGCTTCCATGAGGCTACAAGCCTTTATTCTTGTGGTTAAAGAGACAATGACTGGATCATACTCTTGTCCCAATCCAGTCAAAAGATGCAAGACTTGATCTGTTTCCTTGATCACTTTATTAACAATAGAGATCATATCACAAATGGATTTCACCTTGTTAAAGTAGTCTCTGGTGGACATATTTCCTTTCTTGAAGGTTTGAAGCTGTTATTTCAGATGCATAACTTTAGCTGAACTCTGTGTGGCAAAGGATCCCTTGAGGGTGTCCCATATCTACTTAGCACTCCTTAAACCAACTGTGGTGACCAATAGGTTTTATAAGAGAGATGACAATAGCTAGGAGGCAATGAGCTGGTCTTGCCTGATCCAGTTCATGTAAGCAGGATTCATGGTTGGTGTTTCACCATCTAAACCGGGGATTAATCTTTCTAGGGTTACAATATCTCCTGTGATATACCCCTCCAGCCCATAACCTCCGAGATCAGTAAGAACTTGTTGCTCCCATAATAAATAATTGCTGTCATTTAATTTGATTGTGACAAGTTGAGTTTGTAATTGAACCACTGGCTCCATAGCATTAATTGTAGGAGCTGCGGCCATGAAAGGGATGGGTAATAGGTGACAAAAAATGAAGCTTTTTATGCAAAAAGGTAAACCATGTGCTCTGGTACCATAAAAGAAAAGGTAAGCAAAACGTGAAGAAAGCGGTTGAGCATGTTGCTAAGGTTAGAAATAAAGAGCAGAAAATGCTTTCATTAATTCCTGATACATTTACATCCACACAATACATATATTTATACACATTATAGAACAATCTAGGCTATCCAAGTGTCACTCATCCGTTCACAATGCCAGCTATTGTCCTTCACTAGCCGTTTCCTCCATATTCTGCTACAGCTGGTGCATGGGGATCATTTTGCACCCGAGGTGAGGCCTTATTGTCTTGTAGCTGGTTTTGCTTTGCTGCAGCTAGTCCAGGACTATTTCTCCATGCACATGCATGAGCCCTTTGTCGTTTATCACACGGGCTTTCCACACGCATTGTAATTTTGTCCTGCATAGCACTTAGTTCCCAATTTTCCGGCTGGTAAACGACTCTAATACCATTTGTAACACTCTAGAGTGTTTGTTGTAAATGGATCACACCTTCTAGTCGGTAATTGTTGACCTTTAGTTTTGATTGTCTTTTGGAGCTTCACGCCTAAAAGTTTGTCTACTAGGTAAGAGAGGGTTACAATTATTAATCACTCAATAATCTCGTATACGAGTTATATGAGCGAGTCATGCTCAACCCACACTTTCAGCGCAAGCATCGTGCTAATAAGGTGTAGGATAGTTAACAGTATCGGGCGTCAAGCCCGACTTTATCTTTTGGAGTTTTAGCCCCAAAAATGCTCCTACGAAATAAGAGTGGCTCACACTTATTAACTGCTTGGGGGGGGGGGGGGGGTGGTATATGAGCCAAACACTTTCGCGAGCTATTCGCTAACCAACTCGATAAAAGATCGCTCGATCTCGTTTAATAAACGAGCAAACTCAAGGTTCATGGTAATCAGCTCGTTAGCTCGTGAGCTGGTTCGTTAGTGAGTTATTGAGTGAGTTCATTGTTAAACTTGTATAAATTAAACTAATAATTTTATTTTAATTTTAAATTTGTATACTTGTTCATATGAAAAATATATAAATATATATAAACTTTTTTTTTTACATATTTTAGTTGATGTATTATGTAGTTTAAAAATAGTTAATTTTATTTTTGTAATAAAGTAAAGAATAATTTAATTAATAATTAGTATTTTTTTCACCTCGTTTAGGTCCGATTAGACTCAAAAAAGCTCGCGAGCCATCGATATGTTCTTTTAAAAAAGCTCGAGCTCAACTCGATAATAAACGAGCAAACTCAAACTCTCTAAAGCTCGACTCGGTTCGGCTTGTTTACAGTACTATTAACCGCTCAGGGATCTCATGCACGAGCGATATGTTTCGATCCACAACACTGTTGTGAAATATATTATAAAATCAAGATAGTAAACCATAACTTCTATGTGTAGGTTAGGAATGAGAGTTATATAGTTTATGAGAATTGACCTGGATAAATGAGGGTATGAATACATGAATATGTGGTTACATACTTACATTTGAATTGAATTAATCATCCACGTTATTATTTCATAACACTCCCATTGGATGTCCATTATACGAATAACATGCCTCAATCAAAACCTTACTAGATAAAAACTCGTTGGTAGATCTAGTGAAGGAAAATGAGCACCTAGTTTTTCATGTTTAATACTCCCCCTATTAGTGTGACATCTTAATATTCTTATACCGATGCATGCTGATATTGTTCTTTCCAAATGTGTTGTTGGTAATGCCTTCGTGAATAAATTTGCCAATTTATCACTTGATCGAATTTGTTCCACAAAGATTTCACCTTTCTTCTGAAGATGATGAGTATAGAAAAATTTAGGTGAAATATGTTGTCCCTCTTTTAGTTGAGCTATGAAAGCTGCATTGTTTTCAGTCGTAGTTGAAGTTTCTTTCTTAAAGGGCAGACCACAAAAGTCATGGACATGATGAATTAAAAATCTTAACCATACACATTCTCGACTTGTTTCATGAATTAAAAATTACATCCAATCATTGGGAATTATTCATCGCCTTTATTACCCACATACTCATCAACAAAATAGCCTTGTCAAATGCAAATATTTCCATATTGTCAACAATGGCCTCACACTTATCATCGCTGCCCGTGCACCCTTTCTATACTGGGAAGATGCTTTTTATACTGCTTGTTTTCTTGTAAATCGCCTACCTACCCATACTCTCAAAAATCGCTCTCCATAAGAAGTTCTACACCATTCTACGCACCTTTGGTTGTGCTTGTTGGCCCTGTCTTCGACCCTACAATAAAAATAAAACTCAACCTCACTAAAGTTATGCATCTTCTTGGGTTACAGCTCCTCTCATAAAGGTTAACGATGCATTAATTCGATGACAAATCTACTATACATCTCCCGCGATGTAATATTTAACGAACTATCCTTCTCTTTTGCTCACACCTCTAGCTCCACCTCTTCACCACCACCGCTGCCAATCGAACTCCCCACTACCCTTCAATTAAAAATTATGTCTCCCCACATATACCCTAAATCTTTGCAGCGGTCGTAGATGGTTAATAACCAATTAGTACCTCTTCTTACCTCCACACCACTATGTTCGACAACTCGTCCCATTCACCACATGCAAACCCGATCAAAGAATAAAATAATTCGACCTAAAGACTTTGCAGATTCTGCATATAGTAAGTATCCTATCCCCCACACTCTCATTGCCTCTATCTCTAGGTCTGCGACACTAGCCTGTTACACTGAAACAATGCGTTCCCCACATTAACGTGCAGCCATGAATTATGAATTTAATGCTTTGTTATGTGATGGAACATGGTCTCTTATGCTAAAACATACAAACCGCACCATTGATATGTGTAAATGGATTTTTCATGTAAAATATAAACTAGATAGCACCCTTGATCGCTAAAAGGATCATCTTGTCGCTATGGGTTTCCATCAACAACCTGAACAATTTTGACGAGACCTTCAGTCCAATTGTTAAACATTCTACTATTTTCTTTGTTCTTACTTATGTTATTTCCTTAAATTGGTGTATTAAGCAGGTGGATATTTCTAATGTGTTTCTCCATGGTTTTCTTTTAGAGGAAGTTTATATACAACAACCTCCCGGATATTCACATCCACACCACCCGGAATATGTTTGTTGTCTCCACAAAGCTTTGTATGGTCTCTAGTAAGCCCCTCGTGCTTGGTATTCATGGATGCATTCCAAGCTACATTCTCTTAAATTTTAGAAATCTCATGCCGACACCTCTCTGTTCACTCTACACACGTCCGATGTTCATCCTTTTGTCCTTATTTATGTGTATGACATCATCATTATGGGGTTGTCTCTTCCTGCTGTTGTGCATCTTATTCGCCTTCTCAGTATGGAGTCCTCACTCAAAGATCTTAGTAATATTCACTAGTTTTGGGCATTCAGCTACATCGTAGTACCAATGGCCTCTATCTCTCTTAACAAAAGTATATAATTGACTTACTCCGGTAGGTAAATATGCTCGCTGCAAATTTAATTAACACCCATATGGCCTCCTCGACCTCTCTCATTGCTGATGGTGTCATCTTCGATAATCCCAATCTTTATTAAAGTACAGACGGTGCCTTGAATTATCTGAGTATTACTTGGCCTGACATCCCCTTTTTGGTCCCGTAGTTGATCATTAGTCTGTTGCCAAGCGTGTTTTTCATTATCTTAAGGCTTGACATGATCGTACACTCTTCTATCCAGCTCGTCCCACCTTGGTTTTATCACTTTATGATTTTGTAGATGTCGACTGGGCTGGTGATTTGGATACTCGTCGCTCCAATACTGGGTTTTGCATTTATTTTGGGAATTATCCCATCTCCTGGTGCACCCGAAATCAACCTACCATCACCCGGTCAAGTACTGAAGCAGAATGCGTTACATCTATTGTTGCTTCTGAGGTCACATGGCTCATTCATCATGCCAAGGATCTCCATATGCGTCTTCCACAAGTTTCCACTATCTGGTGTGATAAAATTAACTCTACTTACCTTGCTACTAATCCCGTGTTTCATGCTCGCACATTGAGCTTGATTATCATTTTGTTTGGGAGAAAGTGGACCAAAGTGTGCTTAGGTGCGTTTTCTTTTCTCTCGTGACCGAATTGCGAATGTCCTCACCAAGCCCTTAGCCCATGGACGGTTTCTGCCTCTTTGTAATAAGCTTCGTGTGCATCTTTTGACCATTCGCTTGAGGGGGCGTGTTAATGATATAACCCAACAAGCCCTAGACTAATCAAGTCCACTTGTCGTCAGATTCCATTAGATCTTGTATTTTGTTAAGTGATTCTTTCTTATTGTACAAGTTCTTATGTTTATATAAGGGAAAGACATCAAAGTGAAGTATAAATGAAAAAATATATAAATTTAATTTCATAGTTAATTATCTTCAACACTTCTCAAACATTATTTAATCTAATATCATTGATGAACTGAGATTAAATGACTAACGTAATAGAGAGCGACCTGATAAGATCAGGTCGCCTGGTCATATAGTGATTCACGACCTGAAGATGAGTGGAGCACCAGGTCGCAAGGCTGGCGACCTGAATAGAGAGCGACCTGATAAGTTCAGGTCGGCTGGTCATATAATGTCAGTATCAGGTCGCAAGGTTGGCGACCACTCAGGTCGTACGAGCGGTCGCACGAACAGCTAGCAATGGGACTCACATGAGGACAACCTACCCTACGTCAGTTAATGATGTCAGCCCTAATCTAGTACATCCAACTGTCAGGATGTACTGTAGCAATAGTGACCACACGATTTGCAGAAGTGTACCGTAGCAATCTTAGACACATAATTTAGGGTTACATTTTTCTTACATGATACTATAAATAGTGGCGACATTCCCTGATGTAATTATGAAGAAGAATATGATTGAATGAAATCTCAAAAAAGTTGAATACCAAAAATATTTCCTCAAATATGAGTTATTTACTTTCTTTCATGGTATCAGAGCAGGTTTTTGCCCAACTCTGAACACCTCTTCTCTCGTCTCCTTCCCTTATATCTCATGGAGGGTTACACACCTCCATCTGATGAGGCTCAAGCGAGCTCTCACTCAGCAATCCAGAACACTTCTCTATCTTCTCAAACCTCAAACTCAGCAATCCAGTTGCAAAATCAGCTCATCTCAATCAAACTAAATGACTCAAATTATCTACTTTGGAAAATACAAGTTTACATAGCTGTCAGAGGATATGGGCTTGAAGGTTACCTTACTGGAGAAATCAGACCCCCATATCAGATCGGCGAAGGATCAGTAAACCTGGAATTCTTGCTTTGGGTTCGGCAAGATCAGTTATTAGCATCCTGGCTTCTCTCCTCTCTTTCTGAAAATCTACTTACCATGATGGTTGGTCTTGCATCTTCAAGAGTTCTGGAGGCTAAACTCTCTAGTCAAACTGCAGCTAGGAAAATGCAATACAAGATGCAGCTCTCCTCTATCAAGAAAGGAACCATGAGCATCAGAGAATATGTTAACAAAGTCAAAAATTGATGCGACATGCTGGCTTCAGATGGTCAACCGATTTCTGAAGAAGACCAAGCAATGCATGTTCTCGCCGGACTTGGAGGAGATTTTGACCCGGTGGTGGTAGCAACTACAGCTCGGAGTGACTCCCTCACCCTCAGAAACATTCTTCCTATGTTATTAAGCTATGAGACCAGACTGAAAGCTGGAAATGCATCCAACTTCATCAACACAAAAGGACCAAGCCCTACTATTAACATGGCCAATTAGTTTTCTGGTCAGGGAAAGGACACCTGATCTGGTGCAGGCGGAAACAGAGGAAGAGGTCGTCACCCTAGGAGAAGTGGCAGTGGAAGGAACAACATCTAATTGAGGACGAGGTGGAAGAGGTTTCAGAGGAAACAGGTCGCCTTGTGAAATCTGTGGTTACTCTAACCACTCTGCTGACAAATGTTATTACCGATTTGATACTGCCTACACTGCACAGTCCAATGCACAGAATAGCTTCAACACTTCAGCGAGCTCCTACACTGCTTATCCCGTGACTCATTCCATTAATACCTCTACCCTATCACTGATGTCTAATTCAGGCAGCGATGCGAGCTGGTATGCAGATTTTGGAGCCTCTAATCATGTCATCAATGACCTCGCTAATCTCAATATCGCCTCAAAATTCTAAGGAAACAACAAGGTCCAGGTTGGAAATGGATCAGGTTTGTGTATTTCTCATATTGGTAATTCTCAGTTTCAATCCAGCAACAAATCCTTTTTACTCAAAAAACTCCTTCATGTTCCGCACATAACTAAGAACCTTATTAGTGTCTCTCAATTTGCTCAAGATAACTCTGTTTACTTTGAATTTCATCCTACTTCTTGTTGTGTAAAGGATCAGGTTACACATCAAATTCTTCTCCGAGGCTCTCTTCGGAATGGCCTTTACAGATTTGACATCCAGCTCGCCAACACCCCCTCCTTCATCTATCTTCTAAAGTATAAATCTGATGTACTCACTGCCTTCACTCATCTGCAAAATCTTATTGTTACTCAGTTTCATTATAAAATGAAATCAGTGCAAAGTGATGGAGGTGGAGAATTTAAAGCCCTCACAAACCTGTTTCACTCCTCTGGGATACACCACAGAATCTCTTGTCCTTACACACCTGAAAAAAATGGCTTTGCCGAGAGGAAACATAGACAATTGTTGAAAAAGGTCTCTCTCTCCTCTCTCACTCTCATCTACCCATCAAATATTGGGATGATGCCTTTTCCACTGCTGCCTACCTCATAAATCGATTACCCTCTAAAACCACTCAGTACAAAAGTCCTCATCAGCTTCTCTTAAATCAATTTCCCAGCTATACTCATCTTAAACCCTTTGGGTGTCTCTGTTACCCTCATCTTAGACTACTCAATAAACATAATCTTCAGTTCAGGTCGCAACCTAGTACCTTCCTTGGTTACAGTGAACACTACAAGGGTTTCAAGGTCTTACTGCCAGATAACAAGGTTATAATAACCAGACATGTGATCTTTGACGAGCTCAAATTTCCCTTCTCTAAGAATTCTGAACCTCACTTCTGCTCCAATATTCAACCATCTATTCTTGGTCCTCCACCTCTTATACCTATTCCTACTATTACTACACCTTCATTAAGATCACCACAATCACATGCGACCCCCCACCAGTCACCAGCGACCTCAACGAATCACACGTGACCTCGGGACATGTGCCAGCGACCTCACCACAGTCTTCTGCGACCTCACCACAACCACATGCGACCTCACCACAGTCTCATATTCAGCCTTCCATACTTGGTCCGCCTCCCCTTATACAGGTTCCCCAGAATCCATACTGCGCGACCTCACCACCACCTCAAATATTCCATTCTCCTAGTCCTCCCCATCATCCAATCCCACTATCCTCCAGTCAATCCAGTCCCTCTACTATTCCTCTTACTGTTGAATTACCAATAATGAGCTCTCCACTTGCCTCTCCTTTCTCTTCTATGCCTAGTGCTAATCCTTTTGCAGGTAAACATCATATGATAACAAGAGCTAAAGCTAGAATTTACAAGCCCAAGGTGCTCAGCACGGAGCTCCTCGATTTCAATGAGCCCTCCTCCTATGTTGAAGCCTTATCGCATCCCAAGTGGAAAGTAGCTATGTGTGAAGAGTGTACAACTCTCCTTAAAAACCAGACATGGTCTCTCTCTGAGCTACCTCCGGGCAAGTCGTTGATTGGTTGCAAGTGGGTGTTCAAACTGAAAACTCATGCTGACGGAACTGTTGATCCAGATTGGTCGCCAAAGGATACAGTCAGGTGCCCGGTTTTGATTTATCTGACACTTTCATCCTGTTTGTTAAAGCTACCACTATCCGAGTTGTGCTCTCCATCACTGTCAACTGTAATTGGTCGGTCAAACGATTGGATGTCAATAATGCCTTTCTACATGGCGAGCTGGACCGGTAAATCTTCATGGCTCAACCATCTGGTTTTGAACAGGAGGGCACCAATCTTCAGGTGTGCAGATTGTCGAAAGCGATCTACGGGCTTAAACAAGCTCCTCGCGCCTGGTTTGGAAAATTGCGAGTTGTTTTTACTGGTTTTGGTTTCTCTGCTTCCCTGGCTGATAGCTCTCTCTTCTACTCTAACACATCCTCAGGCTGCATCTGGGTTTTAATGTATGTTGACGACATCCTCGTCACAGGCAGCGACAAAGTTGGAATTTCGAAGCTAATTACTCACCTTGATTCCACTTTTTCCTTGTGCACTGCATTATTTCTTTGGCATTGAGGTCTCACACAACGCTCAGGGTCTACATCTGAATCAAGGCAAGTACATCTTAACTCTCCTTGAAAAAGCAGGTATGACTGGAGCTAAAGCTACCCCTACACCAATGGTCGTCTCTCCTGTCCTCTCTAAATCTCAAGGGGAACCCAGTGTTGATCCAACCTTTTATAGGAGTATTGTTGGAGCTCTTTAGTATATCACAATTACTCGACCTGATATTTCTTGCAGCGTCAACAAAGTGTGCCAATATATGCACTGTCCTCTCAGCACCCACTGGCGAGCTGTCAAGAGAATTCTGCGATATCTTTCCGGTACCACTTCTTATGACATTACCTATAGTAAAACCTCATTCTTTACCCTGACAGGTTTTTCGGACTCCGACTGGGCTGGTGATCTGGATGACATAAAATCCATCACTGGTTTTTGTATTTTTCTCGGACACAATATTGTCTCCTTGTGTACTAAGAAGCAGACCTCTGTTTCGAGGTCCAGCACCGAGGCTGAATATCGCAGCCTTGCTCATGCTACTGCTGAATTAGTTTGGATCCGATCATTGCTACTTGAACTTCAGGTCACTCTTCCTGTTGTTCCTATAATCTGGGTCGACAATCAAAGTGTTATTGATATTGCCTCCAATCCTGTTCTCCATGCTCGTACGAAGCACTTTGAATTAGATCTTCACTTTGTTCGCGACCTCATTACGAAGAAATTGCTGCAGGTTCGGTTTGTCCCTTCTATTAATCAAACTGCCGATGTCTTCACCAAACCGCTTTCTCATCAATTCTTTGTTCGGATCCGAGATAAGCTCTTTGTTCTTCCTATCGCCGCACTCGAATTGAGGGGGGATAATAGAGAGAGAGAGAGAGACCTGATAAGATCAGGTTGCCTGGTCATATAGTACTTCGCGACCTGAAGATGAGTGGAGCACCAGGTCGCAAGGTTGGCTACCTGAATAGAGAGCGACCTGATAAGTTTAGGTCGGCTGGTCATATAATGTCAGCATCAGGTCGTACGAGCGGTCGGCCAGAGGTCGCACGAACAACTAGCAATGGGACTCACATGAGGACAACCTACCCTACGTCAGCTAATGATGTCAGCCCTAATCTAGTACATCCAGCTGTCAGGATGTATTGTAGCAATAGTGACCAAACGATTTGCAGAAGTGTACTGTAGCAATTTTAGCCACATAATTTAGGGTTATATTTGTCTTACATGATATTATAAATAGTGGCGACATTCCCTAATGTAATTATCAAGAAGAATATGATTGAATGAAATCTCAAAAAAGTTAAATACCAAAAACATTTCCTCAAATATGTATTTTTTACTTTCTTTCCTAACCTAGATATTTTTTAAATTCTTTGTGTTCACAAATTTTAGCATTGCCCAATCTGCATATTCAGAGTAGCCCTCTCAATATTTGTACATATTTTTATTAAATTACAAGTTTATAAAAACAGTGCTTGCCTTTGTATTTCTGTTGTTGATTCAACTTTACCCGGCCTGAGATTTCAGAAACCTGTTAGTGAAACATTCAATAAACATAATAAAGTAATGTATCGATAATAATATTTTCTTATGACATATTTCATCCCAAGAGTTGTTCTTGAATGTACTTGATTTTTAATTTACTTTTTCCCAAACGTGAGTAGATTTTATCATTGAAGAGAAGTAAAATAATTGTGTACATGTATGACAATTACATAAACATGATTTACTCTTTTTTTTATATATCTTTGGATTTGTATTTTATCAAACCTAATACATACCTGATGGGAAATAATGCCCTCCAAGTTAATTCGAATTTAAAAATAAGATAAAAATAACAACATGAAATTGTTTGCCCTCGGAGTATTCTAATTTTAAAAAAAATGAAATCATAACATAAAATTATTTTTGATTGTGGCTTTGTTACACCTACCAATCCACTCTATGTTATGAGAGTTTATCACCCAAGATAGATTATGCCAGGTTTTAAGCCAATAAATTTAGACAAACTTAGACTTAAGTGTGGAATATATAGGTAACAAACAATTTCTGATCGGTATAATACATAAGTTCCTCTAATGTGTTTGACTCGTCATTTTATTTACTTGCTCCTTTATTTGATCTTGAATGTTTCATTTACAAAACATGACACAAAATACACAAGTTTATGAGATGGATATATAACAATCTGAATGAACTATATAATTTTGTAAAAATATACTTAGATAGAAAATAAATAAAAATTATTTAAACTATTTGACTTATCTTTTTTGCTTTAGAATGGGCCCCTATTTGATCCTCTCTTACTTTCTCTAACCCGATACACATTAAAGAAAATTATCAAATTAAATTTACTCAACAAAGAGAAACGATGTTAAATAAATCTTAGATTTCATACTTCAATTTAGTTTCTTGTATTAGGTTGTTTTATATAGGTTGGTTGATTCATCATAGGAGTTATAGAAATAGTAATGTAAATTATGCATGAAGATTATAATAATTGAAAATTTGTGTACTCATGTTCTGAAAGAGATATTAATTTCCTACTATTGTCAAGAGTTATTTTATGGGAATCAAACTTTTTGTCAGGGATAATGAATTGCACGTGTCATGATAAAAAAACTGAGGCAAATCCATGTAATATTTGTAGTCTCATTTTTTGAGATTAAAAATATTTAAAATAAATTAATTTTTTTTCTTTTGTAAACTCTTGAAGCATTTTGACAAAGATTAGTTTAGAACATCTCGACACGTATCAACTATCGAAAATGTATTAAGAAAGTCAATACAAGTGTTCTATTATTTTCTTAGATCAAATGATATGCAATATCAAGAATATTTGAACATAGTAAATCATGTTATAAGTATTGGGATCATTTCAAATATGTTATAAGTACCGGGATAATTTTATTTTTTATATATTATGTTGATCACTTTTTACAAAAGGTATGTAGTGTTGGTCAGCATCAAATCACGTTTGTTAAGTTTGCTAATTCATCCAAAAAGATCCAAAATTGTCATGTTCAGGATAATTTATTTTCTTATCAATTTTTATTTATTTTTAATATTAAATGCTAAATATGTACTTGAACTACCTAATTTGCCCTTCTACTTTCCAATTTTATTTATTCCTCTATTTTCATTTTTCTTTTTCCTTCTTCTTATTTCTTATTTATTTTTTTCATTATTCTTTTTTCTTGTTGTGGTGTTGTTCAACGCCATTGTTACACATGAACTAAAGCAAATAAACATTAAACAAAAAGGAATAAAAATAATTAAAAATCTAAATAAAAATGTCCCAATCTTCATGGATTATTTGTCATTTCTACTAATTATAATTTACATCAACTGGATATTCACCACATGACCCAAGAATGCATTCCTGAACATCAACAACATCCTCGTCCTTGGCCCAGAACCTCACCAATCACTCGCCAAGCTCTTCCAAAAATTCATAACAATAGTCATGCTCGGTCGAAACAAGAACAAAAATACATACCCCAGAAATCCATTGCCTCCACCACTCTAAAAAACCCCGACAACAGACTATCGAATTCGAAAAATGAAAACATCACAATTAATAGCAACAGCGTGCTCGCCACCAAGCATCCCTCCGTCATCGCCATCGGCACCGAGTACTCACATCCATTCATCAACAGCGTGCCGGCTATCCCAATCGAAATCTGTACATACCCCACCGGCATCTCCCACTTGCTGCACGTCGCCAATAAATTAGGGCACTCCGTAGCTAGTTTTTGGTTTTCCTCTACACAATTTCTTCAACTCCACAACATTCATACTCGCCTCTGCCTGACACCCGAAAAACAAAAAATTAATTCAAATCGAACACAACAACTGGGTTAAGAACCGCAAATACAGGCTTGAAATCGGAAAAGGGGGAAAGACACAAACCCTAAGCCCATACAAAACTAGACAGCTCTAATCTTCATCGTCACCACCACCATCGGAACTATCGCCACGGATGACGACAGTCAGACCTACACCACCACAGCCACAGGAACCACCACCACAAATTCACCACCATCATGGCTATTTTTTTTCAATGCCACCACCAGTCGCCATTTTTTCGGCCACCGACAAATCGGAAAAGTTGCGGCCACGTCACCCAGCCAAATCATCTCACAAACACTGTCGCCCGCCATTTTTCCCAAATCTTCGGGCCTGGAGACAAGGACTGAGCCTTTTGAGCCGGAGACTTTTGAGCCGCCGCTGTCCATCGCGGTGACTATGGATTCGTCGTCGATGGCAAATAAGGGTCATGGATCTAAGATCCGAGAGCTCCGAATACCTGACCCGCATCACTAGATCCATTACACTGTACCCGCCCACAAGGAACCTCGTCATGGCGTCTTTTAGCATCAGGCGCATGTTAAAGAGCGCCGCCATCGATGGCGCCTATTGTGGGAAGGAAAGAGAAGATGGGATGGCGCAGGATAGTGGGGATAAGTTCGAGACGAAGCCTTTGAGACCATGGACTATATGAACACCGTTGTTGAAGAGGTCCAGCTTGGTAATCTCGACCCCATTGATGAAAACCTTTGTGGTGGCAGTGGGGCCAGAGGAGGCTGTGACGGTGAGGCATCGACCGATGGAGAGGGACTTGGTCTTGGTTCCGAATGGGACGAAGAAAAAAAATGAAGAAGGGCTTATGCAAATTAGGGTTGAGAGGGTAATTTAGGTAGATAGGGTTAGTTTTTTTAATTTCGCAATTTAATTTCAATAAAAAATGATGAGAAACGATTGAGTCATGCCATGTAAGCATAGAAGCCTGATTGGGGTTTTTTTGTACCTAATTTGATGGATTTGACAACTTAACAGATGTGATTTGATGCTGGCCAACATCACATACCTTTTCTAAAAAGTGGCCAACAGAATGAACCAAAAATGGAATTTTCCCTATAAGTACTAGTTCATTTCAAGTGTAATGTGATAATATAAGACATTATTATACAATTTTTGCTTTAGAAATAAGTAGATGTTTAGAGCCTAATTTTTACAGCCTAATTAAGATCGGGCTTTCACCCATGTTCGAACAAAGGGATATATATCTGGAAGGAACAAAAGAAAATCAAATAAACTCGATTTGCATATGTGACATACAAAATTTATAAGGAGACAATTCATGAGTTTCTTACTTTGACCAACCTTAAGGTCGAGTTATCCACGTAGATCTATAAGATCTATGATAGTTGAGTTCATTATCAAAATACAAAAATTAAGAAATCGAACAAGTTAACATGAATCTGATCCGATCAATCAAAAAATAGTCAATCTTGCAACTTCAATTGCTAAGAACATCGAAAACCCATTGTTAGCAAGCAAACAAGAGTCGTGCACAATGTGCAGAAGAGCTCGGGCTCAGGTCTGGATGACCAGCCCTGGCAAGCAGGCAAGATGAAGAAGAGCTCGGGTCTAAATAATCAGCTCTGGCAAGTAGACAAGATGAAGAAGAGCTCAGGTCTAGATGACCAGCTCTGGAAAGCACCCATGCACACTGAATCAGCACTCCATGCAACTGCGTAAAATGTGCTGTGCAAAATGACAAAACACCAGTTTTGAATTGAGCCGTTTTTATACCTGTATAGTACAACCCATTCCCTTATTTGGTGGATCTAGGGTTATTCAAATTTGTAGAGTATCTAGAATGATATATATGTTCTATATAAGGAGAACAAATCATTTGTAAACCATTATCCAGAAATATATCGAGATATTTAGCATCTTGTTCTTCTGTTTCCAGCTTAAGCATAACTAAGCATGAATTTCTTCATGGTATCAGAGCTCCGGGTTAACTCCTGGACTCTGAATAAATTAAACATCTATTTTCTTTCCCTTGTTTCAACAAATGGCCTCCACATCCACAAGTCCTACTTCTCACTCCACTCACTCATCTGTAGAACAAAATGCAATCGTTTATCCCCAAAGCCAACTCATTAGCATCAAGCTAAATGAGTCTAACTTTCTCATATGGAAACAACAGATCATGGCGGCCATAAACGGCTACGGTCTTAAAACTTATCTAATCAAAGATTGCACCTTTTTGCCCACTGATCCAGAATTTTCACTCTGGAAACGTCAAGATCAGCTTATAGCTTCTTGGCTCCTTTCATCCCTCACTGAAAATATTCTTATTTCCACGGTTGGCCTTATCTCTTCAAAACAAATATGGGAATGCCTGGAAGATAGCTTTCAAGCCAGTCAAGATCAAGGATCATGCAGTATAAACTGCAGCTTCAAACCATTAAGAAAGGAGCTATGAACATGAGAGAATATCTCAACAAGATCAAAGCTTGTTGTGATATGCTGGCCACAACAGGTGAAAAGATCACCAAGCAAATTCAAATCATTAATGTAATTTCTGGATTGGGAGCTGAATATAATCCAGTTATAGTCAGCATCACATCAAGATTGGAGCCCTATACTCTGATGGAGGTTCAGTCTTTGTTGCTCAGCTTTTGAGGCCAAGCTAGAGAGTTTTGAAGATACCATATCTCAAGTCAAATCAGATGGTTCAACACCTAATGCTAATACCATCACTCAAGACCAACCTTCAAGGAGAGGAGACTTCAACCAGATTTCAAAGGAAGGGGGAATTTCAGAGGCAGGAGCTCAAGAAATGGAGGTAGAGGAAGAGAGGGAAGAAGTCAGGCCTAGAAACCTAGATGCCAAATCTGTTTCATCTCAGGACACACCGCTGATAAATGTTTCCATAGGCAAAACATGAATTTACTCCAAGCAATAATCAGTTCCATCAACCTCAATCTTCAAGCAGCAACTATTTTGCCAGTTTGGAAAGCACTCAGCAAATATTGCCAGTAGCACTTCAGAAATCAATCCAGAGTCTTGCTGGTTTTCAGACTCAGGAGCTACCTACCATTTGACTTATGATTTCAACAACTTGAGCATGGAAAGTGAGTATCAAGGATAAGAAAAAGTTCACATGGGCAATGGATCAGGTTTGCACATCTTACATACTAGTGATTCAATAGTTAAAAGTCCCATTACCAATGTTCATACTTTCAGCCTTAGAAACTTGCTTCATGTGCCTGATATTACCAAAAATCTGATCAGTGTCTCTCAGTTTGCTAAGGATAATAAGGTTTTCTTTGAATTTCATCCTTGTTTCTATTTGGTGAAGGATCAGGACACATGAATGGTTCTACTAAAGGGGACTGTTGAGAATGGCCTTTACAAGTTTAACCTCACCACTGTTCAAAAACCAAACAAGCTGTGGTCTATTTCACATCCTATGCAACCTCCCATTTCAAAAAATTCCAGTGAGCTCAGTAATAAACTTGATTTGAGTCTATGGCATTGCAGACTTGGACATGCCTCATTAGATATTGTCAGAAAATCTCTTTTGAGTTGTAATGTTCTTTTCCATGATAATAAATCAAATTTCATTTGTGCATCTTGTCTCAAAGCTAAAAGTCATCAGTTACCCTATAATCATTCTGATTCTGTTCATTATGGCATTTTAGATCTTATCCACACTGATTTGTGAGAACCCTCTCCAATAAAATCCAATAATGGTCATAATTATTATGTGAGTTTTATAGATCATAAGACGAGATACACTTGGTTATATCTACTCAAGATAAAGCCTGACACTCATAATGCTTTTGTCCATTTCAAGAATCTTGTAGAGAACCAGTTTAATAGGAAAATCAAAGCCATTCAATTAGATGGTGGCACTGAGTTCAAAACCTTGTCTAAGTTCTTCTCTAAAAATGGAATCCATCACAGGATTTCCTGCCCTTACACCCCACATCAAAATGGACTTGCTGAAAGAAAATATAGGCACATTCTTGAAACAGCTCTCTCCTTGCTAACTCATTCCCAAGTTCCACATTCATATTGGGATGATGTTGTTGTTTTTGCAGTTTTCCTAACAATAGACTACCATCCAAGATCTTAAATTTCCAAACTCCCACAGAAGCTCTCACTGGTTTGAAACCAGATTATAGTACTTTGAAAATTTTTGGATGCTTATGTTTTCCTCACCTGAGACCAATGAACAAGCACAAACTCAACTTCAGAAGCATTCCTGCTGTTTTCCTTGGATACAACACACAATTCAAAGGGTACAAAGTCTTGTTGCCAAATAAGAAAACTATTGTCATTAGAAACGTTATTTTTTATGAATCCCAATTTCCTTATCAAACTAAGGAAGATCTTCCTCCTTTCACCACCAACACTAACCAATTCACTCCCTTACTCACTATTGATAAACTCACCAAACCTCCTTCACCTACTGCCAGAGCTGGTCATATAAATGATGTAATTTATATTAGTCAATTATATTAATGTTCATTTGAATATTAATTAGTGCATATTTATAAATCTATTAATGCTCATTTAGAAAGACAGAGATGTATTTGTCACTGAAACTAGTTTATATCCATTGGATGTAATGTATTGGATAGGTGTGTGATTTGACCCAACGAACTCATTATAAGAAGTAAACCCATTGGATCCATTCCATATATATATATATATGTGTGTGTGTGTGTGTGTGTATGTGTGTGTGTGTGTATATATATGTGTGTGTGTGTGTGTGCACACAAAAAAAAAAAAGATCTTTATTCTACGTATTTCCCTAAAAAGTTTTGAGCTGAATAGCAATTTTCTGGTGATTTGGAGACTCAATAAATTAAAGAAATTATAGTTATAATGAGTCCATGAATTATAATTATAGTAGTCCCATTTTTTTGGTTTTTAATTAATTCTAATACTAGTTTAGCACCCGTTTATTACACGAGTTTTATATATATATATATATATATATATATATATATATATATATATATATATATTTTCTTGTGATTTGGAGACTCAATAAATTAAAGAAATTATAGTTATAATGAGTCCATGAATTATAATTATAGTAGTCCCATTCTTTTGGTTTTTAATTAATTCTAATACTAGTTTAGCACCCGTTTATTACACGAGTTTTATCAATATATATATATATATATATATATATTTGTGATAGTTAGAGAGTTTTAAATTTAAAATAAAAATTTCAATGATGTATTCTAAACCCGTATTTCTACATGTCTAATCTATTTATTAATTATTGTAATTATTAAATAAGTTTATATTTAATATTTAGATTAAACTTGCTAAAAATTCAAAAGATGTACTCACAAAAATTTAAAAGATGTCACATTCTAAACCCTTGTCTAATCTTTATTTATTAATTATTATAAACAGAAAGAATTTATTTACGTATTATAAAAAATTCAAAAGATATCACATTATCAACTCGTGTCTAATCTCCTTTTATTAGTTATTATTAAATTATTTTATATTTTAATATTTGTATTAAATTCATTAATAATTATTATTTACATGCTTTGAGAAGTTCAAAATATTATACTCTCAAGTGTTTCATTGTACCGGTGTCGAATCAATATTTAATAATAATTATTATTATTATATAATTTTGTATACTTATTTTTAGATTGTATTCATTACTAATATTTAGCTACATACTTAAATTATTGCAAATAAACTGTAATTTAGTTATAAGAAATATTTAAAATCCCAAAATAAAACTATTTTAACTTATTTAAATATTTTCATAATTAATATTTTTTGTAATTAAAATTATTTCATATGTAATTTATTTTTTAATTAAAATAGCTCATTTAGATTTTTTTACTAATTATATGTGACTTGTTTATATTTTTATATTAGGAGAATAAAAAAAAAATATTGAGTTAAATAAAATAGATTAAATTAGTCAAAATATAATAAAAGAAAAAGATTTAATTAGGTATACGATAAAATTAAAAATATTTAATTAGTTATATATTAGGCTCAGGTTACTGAAGCATCATAAGTTTTTATTTTTCAAACGAAGCATGCGAAGCAAAAACTTGGGTTAGGAGGATTTGGTAATATTAATAGAATAATTATATTAATAATTCCTAAAAGGGGAATTTGTTGGAAAATTCTAATACATAAATTGAACTTGTGATTCAGTCCCCACTTAATATATTTTGGTCTGCACTCCCTAAGCAATAGAAAAACTTAAATGAACTCCCTACTAACTTCAAAAATCAAAAGTAACCTTTAGCCATATTTTTAGTATTATAATGAAATTCGCATATGGGCCTTTAAAATTTTCCTGAACAAAAAGCTATTTGTCAAAAATAAAATAATCATATCAGAGTCGTCATTGTTGTTGGTAGCCACGGCCATGAGCTGCTCGCCGGTGGTGAATCTCATCTATTGTATTTTCCTTTGAATTGCCTCGTCGCCATTGTTCCAAAGTCAAAGTTTTATTAATTTTAAGATGTTTCAATCAGAGGAAAATTAAGTTTAAACTACTTACAAATCTCAAGTTTCATTGCCTATTATTTCGTCTACCAACCACCAGTCTTCAATCAGCCACCACCGTCGAGTTACTCTCGTGTTAATCTATGAAATTATAGGTTTAAAATTTTAAATCAGAGCTTAAATCATGCGCGTGTGTTGTATGTTTTTTTTAGCCAACGATTGTCGTAAACTGTGCATTGATAGTCAGATGGTCCTCGTCGGAGACATGACGTTGTTGGCCATGTGAGGTGGAGTTGGTAGTGGTAGCATGGGTGTGTGGTGATGGGTTATGGAAACTTTGAATATGTTCCATTAGGTTGGTATATTTATGTATTTAGTTTATTGGATACAGTTAAACTAAGTATCAGATGCATAACAACTAAGTACTAAGTACATGTGAACTAAGTACTAAATGTACATACACTAAGTACTAAAAGGCATAACGAATAAAAAATAAAATCGACAAGTATTGGATACATAACAACTAAGTACTAAGTACATGTGAACTAAGTACTAGATGCACATACACTAAGTACTAAAAGGCATAACGAAAAAAAAAATCGACAAGTATTGGATACATAACAACTAAGTACTAAGTACATGTGAACTAAGTACTAAGTACATGTGAACTAAGTACTAAATGCACATACACTAAGTACTAAAAGGCATAACGAATGAAAAATAAAATTGCCAATTATTGGATGCATTTAAACTAAGTATTGGATGCATAAAAACTAAGTACTAGATGCACATACACCAAGTACAAAAAGGCATAACGAATAAAAAATAAAATCGCCAAATATTGGATGCATTTAAATTAAGTATCGGAWGCATAAAAACTAAGTACTAATTATATATGAACTAAGTACTAGATGTACATACACTAAGTACTAAAAGGCATAACGAAAAAAAATAAAATCGAAAAGTATTGGATGCAATCAAACTAAGTATCAAATGCATAACAATTGAGTACTAAGTACATGTGAACTAAGTACTAGATGCACATACACTAAGTACTAAAAGGCATAACGAATAAAAAACTTAGTGTGGAAAATAGACATTATATTGTTTAGAATAGTTGTGGTACTTAGTCGAAACATATGTTATACTTGACCGGAGTGAAAATAGTACTTAGTCTCAATATAACTAGTACTTAGTGTGGAAAATAGACATTATATTGTTTAGTATGATTGCGATACTTAGTCGAAACATAAGTTATACTTGATCGGAGTGAAAATAGTACTTAGTTTCAATATAACTAGTACTTAGTGTGGAAAATAGACATTATATTGTTTAGA
>BMAC01000037.1:1791913-1807939 GCA_014905375.1 Phtheirospermum japonicum
ATGGTTGCGGTACTTAGTCGAAACATAAGTTATACTTGATCGGAGTGAAAATGGTACTTAGTTTCAATATAACTAGTARTTAGTGTGGAAAATAGACATTATATTGTATAGTATGGTTGCGGTACTTAGTCGAAACATAAGCTATACTTGATTGGAGTAAAAATAGTCATTTTAGGAAATCACATTTTAATGACGATTTCCTTTTAACGCATAAAAGTCTGTCATAATACGATAATCAATAGTGACGAATTTTATTTTTGTCATTGAAAAATATATTTTTACGACAACATTTAATTTTATCATTATTGATCTATATTTTCGTCACTAATTCTCTTACATGATAACAATTAAATGAAACTCATCATATTAATGGAGTTAAAAAAAAATAGTTAGGAGAGAAGCATTTCAATGACAAACTTGTACAATTATACTAAATAATATACTTCTTCTTTTTCACACCAAGTACTTTTATATTGATCTATATAAGGTGGATGACAATGTGTAACTCACAAAAAGAAAATGACAAAGAACCATGTACATATAAAACCAATAATGTTGTGATTCAAAGTCAAGGTTGTTAAGTTCGTTAGGCCCTAATCGGTTGTCGAACTGCCTAGCGCGCCCTGGCGCACCTAGAGTTTATAATTTTATTTATTTATTTTTACTTTTTGCTGATTATTAGCCATTTAGACCGCCTAGGCGCCGCCTAGCCTAGTGTTTCATGGATTCCATTGGATTCTAAAGGAATTCGATGGAACTATATTATAGAATTATGTGGATTTTAATAAAATTTGTTAATGTATTAGAATTATTATAACTATTTCTACAATAATAATTATCACAACCTAGGAGAATGTACAAATTGCAATAATAATATTTATTGTACAAGATTTCATTAAAAATATGAATTATTGGGAAAAAAAATATTATAATACCTATTTTTTTTAGCCATTTAGACTGCTTATGCGCCCTCATAGCCTAGTCTTTCGGTCGAATCACCTAGGTACTTAGCCCGAATTTCGACCGCCTAGGGCATCTCCCGCCTAGGCCAATTTTTTTGCCCAACCGATTTTTTTGGCGGATTTTTTGAATTCATTAATCCCGATTTTATTTATATTCCGCATGCATTTAAATTTTATTCATTATACATCTAGTTCTAAGTATATATGCATTTGTTACTCAATTCTCGTATATATAGTAATTAGTTATTATGCACACATCTAATACTCTGCGAGTGTGTATTTAGATTTTATTCGTGATGTATTTAGTACTCGGTGTATGTACATCTAGTACTTAGTTTGCATGTATTTAGTACTTAGTTATTTTGCATCCAATACTTCGCGAGTGTGCATTTATTTAGTACTCAGTGTAAGTACATTTGGTACTTAATTCATGTGAATATAGTACTTAGTTGTTATGAATCTAGTACTAAGTTTATAAGTATCAAATACTTTGCGGGTGCATTTACTTTTTATATGTTATACATTTAGTACTTACCGTATGTACATCTAGTACTTAATTTGAGTGTATTAAATAATTAGTTTATATGCATCAAATACTTGACGAGTGTGCATTTATTTTTCATTCGTTATGAATTTAGTACTTAGTGTATGAGCATATGGTATTTTGTTTGCGTGTATTTAGTACTTTAGTTATTATGCATCTGATACTTAGTTTATATCCATCCAATACTTGGTGAGTGTGCATTTACTTTTTATTTGTTGCATTTAGTACTCAGTGTATTTGCACCTGGTACTTTGTTCGCATGTATTTGGTACTTAGTTTTTATGCATCTGGTACTTATATCTGGCGAGTTAGCATATTTTTTTTCGTTATACATTTAATTTAATGTATGTACATCTAGTACTTATTCGTGTGTATTTAATACTTAGTTGTTATGCATCAGGTACTTAGTTATATACATCCAACACTTGTCAAGTATTATGTGTCCATATTTTCAACATAAATAATAGTCACATGTAAATAAACTAAGTACATAAATTACCTCAAGCTAATCCAACATATTCAAAATATCCCTCAAGCTAAATTCGTGTATATGTATCTAGTGCATATATACATAGTATTTAACGAGTATACACATAGTACTTATAAATGAGATACATAGTACTTAACGAATGTAAATGTAGTACTCAGTAAGTATGCATGCCGTACTTAGTTAGCATCCACATATCACTTAGTAAAAGTACACAATTTACTTAATGATTATGCACGCAATACTTACATAGTATTTAGTAAGTACGTACGAATAATTGATTTTTTTTAATGTCACATTAACATTTTGAATCACCATTAGATACTTCATATTTTTTAAGTAGAACACTTAGTCCACATACTATAACTATTACATATAATATTAGACGAAAAATACTTCTTTCAAAGATATTTTATAATATTTATATTAATCTAACAATATTTAAATTTTATTTATTAATATATTTAGTATTATATAAAAAATAATTAAGAATTATAAAGATATTATAATGATTATAAATGAATTTTTAATCTATATTAATCCATAATCTAACAACATGGAAATGATAAATATTATTTTTTGTATAATTTGATTTAAACACTAGTTCAAAAAAATATATAAAAATGAATATTAAACAATTATTTCTTATTTATAATATAATTATAAATTTATTAATATTAAGTATTTTAAACATAAGTACAATTATAGTTTATACACAATACTGTCAAAATAAGTCGTGATTTTGATTTTTGAATAATTCATTTATATTCGAAGTTTATATGCACATCTATGAATCCATGTTTAATAAATATTTTAAATATATTCGTACGAGTTAAATACCAAAATTTTCATGTCCCCTATATAAATAATATAATTAATTACTTGGTTTGTATGTGTCAAATACTTAATAAGTAAATAAGTAATACTTAGCCATAAACAACAATGATAAAACAAAGAATTTTAAAAAAATAAATTTTAATTTATTCCAATATGGATACAATATTTGGGATGAAGAATGCAGTACTTTTCGTTGGCCAAGAAGACATTTTTTGGTATTTATTAATATTGATGGTAAAATTGGAATTGTTATGTGATAGGGAGTTGACTTAAAAGTATTAATAGAAAGAGGGAGTGCAGAGTTTGCTTTTTTAAAGAGGGACTGAATTATAAAATAATTTGAGTAGTACGAACTTTTCTCCAATTTACCGTTCCTAAAATAGAGGTATGTCATACAAAATGTGAATATTATTTTGAAATATTATATATATATATAGACACACACACACACACTTTGTATATTAACACATAACTCTCCTAACATGTGTGTCTGGTTCTTATCTTTGTTTGTTAAATAAAAAATTATTGTGCTTCCGTGTTATCTGAGTCTAATATTTACCTACTTAATTATTTTTTTTTATTATCTTTCACCTAATTTAATATTTTTCTTTTATAATATTTGCCTTTTTTTTTATTATATGTCACCAATTCAATATCTTCTTTTTATTCAAGGCAAATATAATTAGAAAATAAATCTATATTAGTAATCTTAATTAATAAGAAATACATATAAGATAAATCTTAATTAAAATTTTAATTATGAAAATAATATAGATAAACTTTATATACAATAAAAGTAAAATAAAGTTTATTTTTAGAATTCAAATATTCTAAATAAGTAAGTTGTGGGCTATTTGTAATATAATATTATTAACAAATTCAATGTAAATATACAAATGTCATATTATTTAATAATTATTGATTAAACACTATACAATGGGACATCAGTTGAGAATATGACATCCTTTTAACTTTTTTAAATAACTAAATATTAGTTTTGAATTTAATGTAAGTATTAGAATATAATATTATTTAAAATAATAATGACAAAATAGTATATATAACTAAATATTATTAACAATTTTAATCAAAAAATTAAATTATTTAATAATAATTTTTAATTATTGATTAACATCGGTACAACATGCATTCGAGTGCAAAATGCATGGTGCACCCATTCAACACTTTAATATTTTGTGTGATAAATATATACTCTCTCCGTTTCTTAATAAGTGTCGTATTTTTGTTCAAAATTAAGGAACATAATATTTGACCAATATATCATCAATCAATTAATAATATTCTCATTTAATTACTTTCATTCTTTCCCTTTAGTTATTCTATTACCATAAACTTGTTTATATTTTTTTAAAATAAGTGAGGGTAAAATAGGAATAAAGTGGTAAAAAAGAAATCTAAAATGATACTTAATTTGTAATAAAATTGAATCTCTAAAACGACGTGTTTTAAAACATAGGGTATATGTGTGTGTGTATATATATTATGTGACGATTATGATTGTATTAAGAATTATGTATTTTTCGTGATAAATATATATATACTGTATTAATTGAGATAAGTAAAAATTCTATATATATTGAAAATGCGACACTCCGTAAAAGAAAATTTAATTATTATGATAAAAGCAAGCCTTGGACTTATCGTACCTTAAAATTGGTCTTTTTAGTAACCTCCATATTTTTTCACTCTCTTTTCCCATTTTACCAAAGAAGCAAAAGTTAAACATGTCTCGAAACCAAAACGGAAAGCTAGAGAAAAAGTGTACAGTAACAAATATCAATAAGAAATATAAAAATATAAACATATTCCAGCTTTCGAATAGTACGCAGGCACGAGTACCGGTAACAAAAATATTTCTAAAAGAAAGAACCATTGCTGAAATTTGTTTAATTTTTTCAAAAGTTTTATTACTATTAATTGAAGTTTGCCGATGGATACATTGCTATATCCTATATATATTTTTTATATCAGTATGTTTTCTTGTGCTAACCATTGAAATATAAGTGTCTTCTAGTTCGGACGAAGAGAATAGAATGTGGGTCTGATTTCTCACTTTCCTAATTTCTTTTTTCCTTTTTCTTTTTTTCTTTTTCACATTGTTATTTTGTTTTGTTTTTATTTTTGTCCTCATTTACACTTGATTTTTAATGAGTTATATTTTGAGCTAAAGGTTTTTTGCAGTTTGGTTTCTGGGGTTTTGTTCTCTTCTAAGTTCTAGAGAGTGTTGGAAAGGCAGTGGCTGCATGGGTGCTCAAATCTCACTTAATTGATTTTCTTGCTTTCTGGGCTTGTTCTATTTCATCTGGTAAGTTTGTTTTTCTCTTAATTTTCTTTAATTTGATTTTGTTACAATTTCCATGCATTTTCTTTTGATTTGATCTGGTTTTAATTTTTGAGACCCAGAAAAAAAAAAAGATCTTTATTGTTATTCTCCAATTGATTGTGTTTCTCAATTCGATAATATGCTCTGTTATATATTTTTATATTCTTTCTAGAAGGAAAGGTGCATTTCATGCAAAGCTTTTGTGCTTTAGGACTTTGTTTGCTGCAATTAATTAGAGGCCTATTTGGATTGATTTCTTGTTGAGAAGCTGATTTTGGGTTTTTGGGGATATTTTAGAAAATCAAGCCATTTGGGTGGTTGCCCAGACTATGGGATCTCAGGAAGGTGGTAGTGAGAGCAATGGGGTGACCCAGACCCAAATCCAGGACCCGTTATTGAACCCGATAACCCGGCAAGGATCATTGTACGGTCTCACTTTCGATGAGGTGCAAAATCAGTTGGGGGACCTAGGAAAGCCTCTGAGTAATATGAATCTTGATGAGCTTCTAAAGACCGTTTGGACAGTCGAGTCTAGTAATCACGACAATGGGCCTGCTGCGCAGAAGCAGCAGCAGCTCGGCCAGCCCGCGTCTGGCCCGTCTCTGAATCAACTGTCAACCGATCTGAGCAAAAAGACGGTCGACGAGGTGTGGCAGGATATTCAGCAGGGGCAGAAAAGGAATTGTCTCGATCGGAAAGTGACCCTTGGCGAAATGACGTTGGAGGACTTCTTGGTCAAGGCCGGAGTGGTTGCCGAGTCGAGGAGGAACCTGGGCCCGGCCCAAATGGTGGCCGATCCGATGGGCTTGCCTCAGCAGTCTCAGTGGATGAACTATCAGATCCCCCCACCCGTTTTCATGCCAGGTCATCATCCGGCTCAACAGCCGTCGCTAATGGACGGTGCTAATTACACGGATACTCAAATGACGACTGTGTCCTCATCACCTCTGATGAGTACTTTATCGGACACGCAAGCGCCCGGTCGAAAACGGGTTGCGCCTGATGGTATAGCTGAAAGGAGCGTCGAGAGGAGGCAAAAGAGGATGATCAAGAATAGGGAGTCTGCGGCTAGATCACGAGCGAGGAAGCAGGTTCTCTCTCTCTCTCTCTCTCTCTCTCTCTCTTCTCTCTCTCTCTCTCTCTCTCTCTCTTTATTTATTTCTTTATTTAGGTCTTTTTTGTTGTTGGCTATGGTATATATTACTTGGTTTTTGGTTCGTAGGCTTACACGCAAGAGCTGGAGAACAAGGTTTCGCGTCTGGAAGAGGAGAACGAGAGGCTCAAGAGACAAAAGGTTTTGTTTTTTTTGGCTTTGTTATCTAAACTCGAGATTTTGATGTATCTATCAGATTTTAGCCTAGTGTTGCATTTGATTCTATAACTAAATATCCATGTGGTGTTATGTCGACTTAAGAACTTGGACGGCTATTTTTGCTTTTCTATGCCTTTGTTCGATGTGGCTGAGTTGGGGCCGGCTACAGAATTATTGCTGCTGATAAGGGTGTACAATATTCATCTGATGTTTCAATAGACCGTACAACAATAATGCCCACTTGATTTACCTTTTTTCACAAGCTTATTTTAGGTGAATGAATCAGCTCTGAATAAGTTTCTTTGTTTGTGCTCGGATAATAATATGAAATTCGTTTCCTCTGCATGTTTGTGTTAAAAAGTTTGTCCTCTCAGAATGTGTTAGTTTTGTAAAGGGGAGACTAAGAGATAATTAAAATTGAATCTACTAGGTTTCGTAAACCTTGATTTTATCAAACCATCATTTGACACTTAAGGTGGTTTATTGGAATACCCTTCCCTAGCTTGGTATTTGTGCCCAATCGATTTTTAATATGTTGCTTCATCAGATTTAACCAAATGTGTAATAATGATTCGTGATTTGATTTTTTTTTTTTCCTTTTTTTCTAAACAATAGAAATGAATAGAAAGCGAGAGAAACTTTCATATACAACTTTTGTTACACACGTTTATTGGATTTCTGGCCGCCCCTTTTAACTGAATGGAATACATTTTCGTTTCTAAATTCTTCTGATAATATGGACTCATTCTCCATTTGTTTTTTTTTGTTTTTTTTTACTTTGCACTTTAAGGAATTGGAGAAAATGATGCCTAGCATACCACCACCGGAGCCGAAGTATCAACTGCGTAGAACGAGCTCGGCCCCCATGTAAGAAGGATCTTGTAGGTTCGTTCTCCGAGTTGTGTTCGTTTGACTTTTCGTTAGCGAGTGGTTGTTTCGTTCGACATTACTACTTGCATTGCTGCCTCGGCATTCTATAGATTGTCGTGCTGTGGCGAGCCTTCTTGCATGTAATAATATGTATATTTCTATAGTGTTAACAAACTTGAGATCCTGTGGGATTGATTGTGGTAATTTAGGGACTAATGGTGATAATTTAATGTAAACTCGTGTGAAGTTTTGCTCCAGTGTCTTTAATTCTTGTTATTGTTCTAGTTCTTTTTTCTTTTTTGTGATGGAGAAAAAATAAATTGGCTAAAAATCAACTAAAGTGAGAAATAAATACTCAAGTGCCAAACAATTGAAGTTAGAAGTTAGAAATAAATACAACAAATATAGCTGGATGGGAATTTGAAAATATGTATTCGGTGTGTGACACAGTGCTATAGATTATTGAGGATTTTGTCCTGTATGAGGATGACAAGGTAGCTAGGTTATAGCAATTTGAACTTTTACCCCTATACTACTCGGTGGAGCCTGTTTGTCTATCTAGTGTTGTTTAGTGACTAAGGTTCGCAAGCATTGGGATAAGCTTTAATGTTTCCCAAGTGTTTCGAGTATATCGCACATAATTTGATTAATGTAATTTAATGGCTAATTTTTGCAGTTCATTACTCCAAATCCGAGAGCTTACTTAGTGCATACGCGTGTACTAAAGAGTAATGGTTAGTGTTTTATAAGTCAACCTAGAACCCCGTCGGCCGAAGCTAAACCCCGAGATGGGTCACTCAAAATCAATTCGTTGTACTATCAATCCGTTGGGCCCGTTCGAATTAGCATTCGTTGGAATTCTGAATTTTAATATTATGAATTTTGTGAATAGTAAGAATTCTTGTTTATTAGAATTCAGAATTCTTTACTTTTTATAATTTATCATTATATTGTATTTGATGTCAAATCATGTATAAAAAGTAGGTGAAAGTGTATTACTATTATATTGTATATAGTAATATTTAATTATTTAGTTGTAAGATATTGTTGTTTTAGTATTTGATTTTTTAATTTTAGAACAAACAAGTATTCGGTATTTCGAGTTTTGAATCCGGTATTCCGAATTCTACCCCAAACATGGATCGACCCGGGGAGTCAACAAAGACACATAGGCCTGGACCGATCAATGTTATTTTCTTCCTGTAACATATATATATATATATATAACTTTTAATCATTTTTATATTTACTCATTGTCCAAACTTAATTTCTTTAGCATATATTGGACATATATACCAACACTAGTTTAACACTCGTGTATTATACGGGATTTATAAAAAAAAACTAAATATAAAAATATTTGTAAAAATTACGAAGTTTTAAATTTAAAATAAAAAAAAATGAAATATGTGTTCTCAACTCGTGCACTGTTCAATTTATTAATTATTATAATCATTAATTAATATTATATTTTAATATTTAGATTGAATTCGTTAATAATTATATTTACATACTTATAAAAATTCAAAATATGTCTCATTCTCAACCCGTCTTTAATATATATTAATTAATTATTATTAACTCATTTTATATTTTTATGTTTAAATTAATTTTGTACATTTCCAAAAGGTGTCATACTCTCAAACCTTCTCGCATTGTGAAATTGTCTAATAAATATTAATTAATTATTATTATATAATATTTTTTTTAATATTTAGATTGAATTCATTTCTAATATTTATTTACACTCCAATTATTGCAAATATATCACAATTTACCAACATAAAATATTTAAAATTTCAAAAATAAAATTTTCAACTTTTAGTATAAATAAAATTTATTTAATAATTTTCATAAATAATTTTTTTTTGTAATTAAGATTTTCATATGTAATTTGTCTTTTAATTAAAATAATTAATTTAGATTTTTTTCTTCTAATTATATATGACTTACTTATATTTTTATATTAGGAGTATAAAATAAAATTATTAAATTAGATAAAATATAGTAAAAGAAAACTATTAAGTTAGGTTAAATATAATAAAAGAAAAATATTAAATTAGGCAAGATACGATAAAAGGAAAATATTAAATTAGGTATATATATTAGGCTCGGGTGACACATAAGCAACCTAAGCACCAAAAGTTTTTAGTATTCAAGCGAAGCATATGAAGCAGACACATAAATTAGGAGAAGTTTGCATTAATATGTATTTGTTTAATACCCGTGTATTACAGGGGACTTATCAAAAGATAAATATAAAAAATATTTGTGACAATTACTTAATTTTAAATCTAAAATAAAAAATTAAAATAATGTATTCTCAACCCGTGCCTTGTACATGCCTAATCTATTTATTAATTATTATAAATATTAAATAATTTGGTATTTGATGTTTAAATTAAATTCATTAATAATTTTATACACTTACAAAAATTCAAAAGGCGTCACATTCTAAATCCGTGTCTAATATCTATTTATAATTATTATTATTATATCATTTTATATATGAATATTTAAAATAAATTCTTTAATAATTATTAGTTATATACTTTGAGATATTCAAAAGATGTCATACTTTCAACCCGTGTCGAATTGTACAGGTGTCTAATCATTGTTTATTAATTATTGGTATATAATTTAATATATTTATGTTTAGATTGAATACATTACTAATATTTAGTTACATACTTAGATTATTGTAAATAACTCATATATTACCTATATAGAATATTTGAAATTCCAAAATAAAATTATTTTAAATTCTATTATCAATAGAGCTTATTTAATTATTTTCATAATAAAGTCTTTTTTGTAATTAGAATTATTTCATATGTAGTTTGTATTTTAATTCAAATAACTAATTGGATCTTATTTACTAATTATATATGACTTATTTATATTTTTATATTAGGAGAATCAAAGAAAAGTATTGAATAAGAAAAAAATATAATAAAAGAATTACATTAGGTAAGATACAATAAAAAAAAGTATTAAATTAGGTAAATATTAAGCTCAGATGACACATAAGCAAATGAAGCACCAGAATATTTTTTTTGTCAAACAAAGTATACGAAGCAGATACATAGGTTAGGATGATTTTTTATAAATATATAGTGGTGATATGTGTATCGATGCATTATATTGGAATTAGGTAAATAGGTTTAGAATATATTTAATATTTATTTTTCTTAGGAATAATAATTTATTAGTAGTAGTAGTAGTAGTAGTTTATCTTTTTTGTTTCACTTTGTTTTTGTTTTTTATTTGGTGTAACAATAGTTTTTCATATATATTTTTAATATTATATTCAATTCATTATATTAGGATTAGGTTAAATAAATTTAAGTTTATATTTTTTATATTTATTTTCCTTTCGTAATAATTTTATATAGCTCGTATTTTTCTTATATAAATATTTAAAATATAATAAAATTATTTCAATTATTATTGTAAATAATAATTAATTCAACTTATATAGATTTTTCTAATTAGATATAAATTATTTATATTTTATATTAGAAGAATAAAAGTAAGATATTGAATTGAGCAAAATATGTTAAAGAAAATATTAAATTAAGTAACATGTAATAAAAGAAAAATATTGAATTAGTAAAAATATAATATTAGAAAGTATTAAATTAGGTAAAATATAATAAAAGAAAAAATACCAAATTAGGTAAATATTAGTCTCGGATGAAACCGAAGCACCAAAAAAATTTCCAAAACTAACAAAGCGTGGGAAGCAGACACATAGAATATGAAAATTTTGCATTAATATATAGGGAAGATGTTAAGTTACTAACATTTTTTTATATTCACGTGTCACCACTTCACTTTCATTAACATTAGTACGATAAAGACCGGTGTAGAGAATTAGAGTGTTATCTCCCAAGCTTTCATTCAAGATTTTTTTAATTTGGATTAAAAAATGTTGTATAATTTTTTATACATTTCACTTTGATATGAGTTTTTAAATTTTGAGATAATAGGCTTAAAAAAAATATAAAATTTAATCATAGTACCAATACGTATATTGTATTTGTTTCCAAAAGAAAAAGAAAAATCCTATCACCACCACCACCCCGGCGACAATTTTTCTTTTGGCTGAAATGAAGATTCTTTAATTTTTATTGGTCAAAAGTTCTTCAAAACATAAAGTAAGAAATTTTCCGACATTACGTAAAATAATTTCTTACTTTTGCATATATAAAGTAAGAAAATTTCTTACTTTTTGTGACATTAATTATGATTTTTTTTTTTACATTTTCGAACATAAATTAAGAAAACTTCACTATAAAATAAGAATTTTTTATCCTCAAGTATGAAGTTATTCATTGATGTATTGAGTAAAATATACATTGCAATATTTTGCTATTAAATAAGTTTTCTTCTTGACAATTTTTTTTTACAATATTTTGCTATTAAATAAGTTTTTTTGGCAATTTTTTTTTACGTTAATAAGTAAGAAATATATATATTTGCACATTAATTAAAAAAATTACAATCAAGTAAGAAATTTTTGAAAATTAAGTAAAAAAAATTCTGCCAGATAGTAAGAATTTTTGGCAAAAAAATAAACAAATAAATCCCGCCGAAAAATTTTACAGTCGGCCAAATCAGACATACAACAAGTTATTATTTTGCCAAAAATAAGAAATAAATCCTGCTGAAAAATATATTATATCGGCCAGAAAATCTCTCGAACTGCCTGATTTTTGGCATATAGTAAAATTTATTTTGAAAAAAAAAATCCGACAAAAACTTTTCGATCGACAGGCAACGGATGTAAGAACATCCACCCTGCTGTCACTACTATATTATTATTACAATACTTATTATGAAAAAATCTCATTTCAAAATTAGATATGAAAAAATCCCAAATCTTAAGAAATAACACCCGTAATCTTTTTATATATATTCACTTATCGCCTCCACTCAACTTTTTGTATCCGGGGTGCTTTTGAGAGCATCCACAATAAAAGCTCTTTGTTGAGTTTTTTTAGGTAAGAAAGGTTGGGGTTTATTAAATAAATAATATGTTTTTTATTCAAAATTGATAAAATAATACTAAAACAAAAAATATTGAAAAAGTAGGGCGGGACGCTACTGGAAAGGCGTCTCGCTCATATTCTAGAAGGTAGGAAAGAAAACCATTCTAGAATGTGAGCGAGACGCCTTTCCCAATGGCGTCCCGGCCCTAAAGTACATTCTAGAAGGTATAAATAAATAATCGTTTTAGAATAAAAATAATTGACATTTTTACAAAATTAATAATTTCCTCATTTACAAATAAAAATAAGATCAATTTATTAAATAATTAACAACTAAACAAGAAACGAATAAACTCGAATTTTCACTTAATTAATGTTTCTCACAAAATAAATAAATAAAGACTTTTTTTCACATAATTAATAATTTCATATAAATTTTATTTTTCACATAATTAAGAATTTTACACAAAATAAATCAATTGACATATTAAAAAATTTTATTTTTCACATAATTAAGAATTTTACACAAAATAAATCAATTTATATAAAATAAATCAATTGACATATTAAAAAATTTAATTATTCACATAATTAATAATTTATATGTTTGTGATTTATTTTGTGTAAAACTCTTAATTATGTGAAAAATAAAATTTATATAAAATTATTAATATGTGAAAAAAAGTCTTAATTTATT
Organism: Phtheirospermum japonicum; assembly: GCA_014905375.1. NCBI lineage: Eukaryota > Viridiplantae > Streptophyta > Magnoliopsida > Lamiales > Orobanchaceae > Phtheirospermum > Phtheirospermum japonicum. The sequence goes on from BMAC01000037.1 coordinate 1,804,961, forward strand.
TATTTTGTGAGAAATCATTAATTAAGTAAAAATACGAATTTATTCATTTTTTTTAGTTCTTAATTACTTAATAAAATTTAATTTATTTTTATTTGTATATGAGGAAATTATTAATTTTGTGAAAATGTCAATTAATTTTTTTTTTCATTTCAGCCTCACATTTTAGAACGGTTATGTATTTATACCTTGTAGAATGTACTTTAAGGGCCGGGACGCCTCCCTGGGAAAGGCGTCCCGCTCACATTCTAGAACGGTTTTATTTCCTCCCTTCTAGAATATGAGCGAGACGCCTTTCCAGCAGCGTCCCGCCTTACTTTTTCAATATTTTTTGTTTTAGTATTATTTTATCAATTTTGAATAAAAAAACATATTATTTATTTAATAAATCCGAAAGATTGTTCTGCTAGATTTTTAATATTGTAGAACAATGAAAAAAATCTTCAATAAAAAACTGTTTGTTAGCTCTTTCGTGAACCCCAACACATTATTCACATTTTTTTTTCCGCTTTATATATAAAAAATAGATTTATGGTATGAAAGTGAGATCCATAAAAAACTTAAAAAGTTTTAATTATGAACATAAATTTAATGTTTTCATATTTGAGATGGCATGTGAGAGAAAAAAAAAATTAAACAAAAGAGTTCAGCTATTGATATCGGAGTTTTTTGTTTTTTGGTTTCTTCATTTTGTTTTTTCTTAATAATATTTGATAATTTAAGATGTATATTATTTTTAAATTTATGAAATATGGAATGTTTATAATTTTCAATATTATAAATGATAATTTAATATATACATATATACTATTCTTGAATTTGTGAAATATGGAATGTTTATAATTTTCAAATATGATATATTGATATAATTTATTTAATTTAGCTGTGTTGTATTTGAATGGCCGGTGACCCAAATGTCATCTTGGATAAATGCTATTGGTTTTCAAAGAATAAAGTAATGTAAAATAAAATTAAAAAAAGGGGCCAAAAAGCCACAAAATGGCAAGGAAATGAGTGAAGAAGTAAACCCCAGCATCAGCCGTCTCCTAGTGCTCACTTCTCATTTGCAAACATCATCATCCTCTTCATCATTTTCTCAGACGGCCATGGCTTCTGAGAAAGAGGCTGCTCTTGCTGCCGTCCCTTCTGATTCTCCCACTATGTTATCATCTCTTTCTGTCTCCTTTTTTTTCTCTGTTTACCGCATTAATTCAACTTTTTTTATTTTATTTTTTATTGGTGATGATATGCAGATTTGACAAGATTCTCAACAAGCAAATCCCAGCCAACATCGTGTATGAGGATGACAAGGTTGATTTTATTTTTTTTTTAAATTCGGCCATTTTCCTGTGCTTTTTATTTCTTATTTTTGCGCTATTTTGGGGATTCTGAATTGCCCTTGTGATATGGCGAGAAATCTTGTAGCTATGTGTTGTAGTTGAATTTATGTGTGTATGCATTCGTCTTTTGAAAGAAAACCAGAAAGGTCAACCCTAATTTCTTGTTTGGTATTTCAGGGGAAGGTTGGAAACGAAAGTTCAATTAACCTCGGCTTTCCTCTTGTTCATTTGACGTCCCCCAATCAGGTGAATGTGCAGGTGATACACAGATTGGCCTACAATGATAATTTTGATGTCAATACTAAATAAAGAGGATGAAAAAAGAAAAACTAAATGCACAAGATAATGGGACAAAACGGTACTCACATCCATTTGGCCCGTCATTGATTCACAAGCCTGAAACCATCATCGAGGCCTTCTTGTTTAGCGACAAGCTTTGCTGTGTAAAGAAGATGGCCGAGAATTTCGCAGTGTCTCACCTCGGCCTGGAGGAAAATAATCGTAAATCATTGTAAATTAATTAACAGAAAATGACAGTTAGCTTGTTCTCAGACAAACTTTATTAAAAATAAAAATTAAGATAATTTTCATGAGACGGAAAATCATGATCAACTTGCGTACAGTTGCAGAAAGTTATGAACATTGCGCTGATTTAAATGCAGGAACGTATTATTATTTAGACCTACACAAATGTATCTAAGATCATTTCCAATATTCTTATATAAAAAGACAGAGCATAGCCACTGGGTGTCTCTAAGATAAAAGTATGCATGGGCTTTCGGATAGAAAATGTATGAACATCGGGCAAACTTCTTGAAGGGAATTTATTTAAAAAGGAAAAAAAAAAAAAGAAAAGGCATAGCCGAGATATGCTACTCCTAGTTACAACAGACCGGAAAAAAAAAAACAAAAAAAAACCGCATTATGCATCATCTACAACACCATTTCATGCGAGTATGCATCTTTGATTCAATGACCCTGAAAGGAAATAATATGCTTCAACTCCAAATGCTGACAAATGATAACAAGATAAAGAACAAATGCACGACTCGAGCCAAGAAATCACAAGCCTAAAATGAACCAAGTTTCAGTTTTTAAAGATGAAGTAATTTCAAAATTCATTTCATACGATGTTGAATCACTGTAGACACAATGCTGGCTACAATGATATGTGATCTTACATTGGAAATTCCGGTTAACCCATCCTTAACTTTAGGAATAAGCAGGATATGAGTAGGTGCCTGGGGCTCTATGTCCCTAAAGGCTAGAACCTGCAATGGGAAAAGGATAGAAATCACAAACAATTAAAAAAAAAAGGAAATCATGCGACTAATAAGTTTCATTAAAGAACATCAGTTCTATTAAATGAAATATATTTTAGACAACATCATCACAAAGTTTACTCCTATGAATCAGGCTTCAAAAACATGAAAATCCATGTACACATTGATCACTGTCTACTGATAAGAAGTTAGCATCCAGAAATATCATCTGTTCGTCCCTCGGCTCACAGTTAAAAAATTCTCCTTTGAAGTAAATAAAACCGGGAGTCAAAACCCTAGATCAAGGAAATAATCTACAGACAGATTAAGCATTTCTGACACCGGATCACCATGGATCGGGAAAAAAAAAAAAAAAAAGG
>BMAC01000037.1:1807964-1825032 GCA_014905375.1 Phtheirospermum japonicum
TATATATATATATATATATATATATAATATATATAATTAAATTAAAAAAACTGGACTGATTTTAGTACTACAGTACTTTGTAAAAAGCACAATGAACCTGGACATATAATTGCACTGTGCAATATTAGATCTAAGGTCAGGATTAGTCCCTAGGTTCACATATAATGACGAGGTTCTCATTTGAACCCAATCCTATATATATATATATATATATATATATATATATATATTATATATATATATATATAGTATATATAGTATATATATATATATATATATATATATTAAGTCCGGTTTGATGACCGTATATATATTTACATTTTAAAACATGCAATATGTATCTTAAATTGTAGATCTTGAGAATTTGATTAATTTGATATATATTTCATTCAAAACGAATAAGATTTGAAAAAGTTATGGTTTGTTGAAGATTTGAGTTTCATTTCAAATTTTTAAATTTGCAGTTTATATACGAAATTTGCGATACTTTTTGTATACAATCGTAATGTTTTTTTTCTTAATCTATTGTACTTTCTAAATAACAATGTAGTGCTCTTTGTAAACGTTGATAGCAATAATAATTATGCAATAAAAATAGCAGCAATATTAATATCATATATACCACGTACAATGTTGTTATCTAAAACATTCATTCAAAATCGATCTCATTTTGTATGAATTTATTATGATAACAAAAATTTAAGATCTTTTAAAAAAGTTGAAATAAAAAGTTTGCAAATAATGAATTTTAATCATTTAAAAATCAAAATCATTTAAAATTTTAGAATCACTTAAAACAATCTTAATACTAACTTGATATTTGGAATAATTAGAACTACCTATTTTTATTTTTTTTAACTAAAAAAGGAAAAAAAAATAGAACCGATTTTTACCGGTTCACTTGTTCACTGGTTACCGGTTCTTGCCGGGTGGCATTGGGTCATTAGCCATCTGAACTAAGTAAAAAACCGGACCGAGCTCGAGACCGGTTCCCGGTTAACCCGGTTGGACCGGTCGGTCCGATCCGATTTTCAAAACACTAGTTTTCGGGTATTTAGGCATGATTTGTTGGTAGGGTGAATAAATGAGATAAAAAAAAATAAATGAGAAAAACGATGTGAAATGTAATTTTACTAATACGTCGGATCGAAATTTGAAAAAATGGGGATGGTCCATCAGAATGCTCTAATTGAGATATTTATCCAAAATGTTCGTAATCAAAATGCTGACGTGGTGTAAAACTCTTTTTATCATTTCTTTTAAATAATAAATTGATATCCAATCTTTTTGTCCCTCCATTTCCTAATTTCCTTCTTTTTTTTTTTTTTCCTCTTTCAATAAATTCCCTTCAAGAAGTTTGCCCGCTGTTGATACATTTTCTATCCGAAAGCTCATGCATACTTTTATCTTACTCGCTGACACGAGTTTTTTGTTTTTATTTTTGTAAGTTAAAAGTTAAAACCGAGATTTTCTTCTTCTTTTTTTTTTTTTTCCTTTTTAAATAAATTCCCTTCAAGAAGTTTGCCCGCTGTTGATACATTTTCTATCCGAAAGCTCATGCATACTTTTATCTTAGACACCCATGGTTCTGTCTTTTTATATAAGAATATTGGAAATGATCTTAGATACATTTGTGTAGGTCTAAATAATAATACGTTCCTGCATTTAAATCAGCGCATGTTCATAACTTTCTGCAACTGTACGCAAGTTGATCATGATTTTCCGTCTCATTAAAAACCTTCCCCATCTTCGAAATTTTTATTTTTAATAAAGTTTGTCTGAGAACAAGCTAACTGTCATTTTCTGTTAATTAATTTACAATGATTTACGATTATTTTCCTCCAGGCCGAGGTGAGACACTGCGAAATTCTCGGCCATCTTCTTTACACAGCAAAGCTTGTCGCTAAACAAGAAGGCCTCGATGATGGTTTCAGGCTTGTGATCAATGACGGGCCAAATGGATGTGAGTACCGTTTTGTCCCATTATCTTYTGCATTTAGTTTTTCTTTTTTCATCCTCTTTATTTAGTATTGACATCAAAATTATCATTGTAGGCCAATCTGTGTATCACCTGCACKTTCACCTGATTGGGGGACGTCAAATGAACTGGCCGCCTGGCTAATGCTGGAGCTACATTAGATATTTACTATTTACCTATTCGACCCGTGACTGTGTTTTCAGAAGCTTGTTTTGGGAACTCAAATAAATATATCGAGGTATCTGGATCTTATGTTTTAGCAGACATAACCCTACTTTTTCCCCTCGTGGACGTAACATTTTCTTATCTTGTTATGTGGAATCTAGTGTGCTTTCTCAAGTTGGTGAATTTAATTTGATATGACGGCAATTTTTCTTTTGACGAGTTGGGTAAGTGTGTATTCTTTTGAGGGCTAATTACAAACATAATCCTGAGGTTAAGTTTAATTACCAAAAAAGTCCAATTTTCTTTTGTTTTTTCAAATATCCCATACCCTTTACAATTTATTTTTCTTCGACAAATTGCATCCTAAAGAGGGGTGTGTTTGTAATTTTAAAAGGTAACCGGTGGTTTTTGTAATAACGGTAAACCTTAGGTTAGGTAATTTAGCAGTAGAAATAGTGAAATACTGTCTATTGATGTAATCATTAATGCGTCATAATAATAACGTTCAAGTAAAAATATAATTCTCAAGAAACAGTAAGGGGTGGTGTGTGTTCCGGAACCACCGTTCCCGGTTCCTCAAAACAACGAATTGTACGGCTCCAAATCGGAATTCGGTTCCGCCATGATTTTGGTTCCAAAATCAGTTGGAACCGCGGTTCCATGGGATTTGGAATCTCAGAACTGTCCAGACCAGGTGTGATTCCATCTTTTGAAACAGGGTTCGGTACCAGTTCTCCTTCTTTATTCCTTCTAACTAAATTTGGTTTAGTCGAATTTAGATTAATTAAATGGGAATTTGCACTTGATATGCTTGCTAAATGTGCTGTAATCATGCCCCTCACGCCTTGCTTAGTGCGGAAGTGGGGTTTTTAGCCAGTTGTCTGAAGTTTGAATTTTCAAATCTAAATTACTAAGTATTGCATATGATTTATGTAGTATAATTTATCTTGTTAGCATGGTTTGCTCACTCTTCTCGAGTCCAATTGTTTACTTGGAGCACATCCTAATGGTAGTGGCCATCATACACAATTAACAACATAACTAACAGATAAATTATGTTAAAATAAACACTCCTGTCTCCACCCACCCCACCCCCACACACAGACTTCAAAATTTAAACATGTGCACATTGTACTTTGATTGTTATATTCAAGAAAGCAATCAGATACAAAATGTATCTTGCATGAGAAAAATGGTGTAGAATTCGACAAGAAATGTGCAAAGCAATGTAAGACCATAATTTTGTACCCAATAAAAAATTAAAAATGTAAGAGCACAATTAGACCAACTTTCTTATTCCTAAGAAAGAGGTTTTGTTAGAGGAGTGATTGGAGGAGAGGAAATTAACTCTTATAAATTTACAATTAAATAATCAAACTTTTCATATTTTTACAATTCCAGATCAACTCTTATAAATTTACAACTAAATAGTTAAAATTTCATGGTTTTTTTTCCCAGAAATAAACTATTTTTTTGGGTCAAAATACTTGCATGCGTGTCGAAGTTCCGTATCTTAATTTCATAATGCTTATGTTATGTGCCGGAATTCCAAACATGGAGTTCCATTTGTTATTATTATAATGTTTTTTTTTTTTGTTTTTTTTTTGTAAAAAAGAAAAATAATGAAGTGAAGTTGTTTTAGAAATTGATAGAGAGAAATTGGACATGTAGGGCATGCGAATTGACATGAATTTCACACGTCAAGCATTTGGCTGAAAAAGTGAGCGGAATCCAGTTTTGAGAGATGAATAAATTGCAAGTTAGAGTATTTAAATAAATGTTAGAATTGTGACAATATGAAATGTTAGAGTATATCTCAAATGATAATTCGGTATCATTTGAACTTAGAAGCATAAGTTAATTAAGATGATCAAATTTTTGGCATGGTTGTCGAAAATGGTTCCATAAAATGATTTCTTCTATTAGTAATAACAAAAAAAGTTTTAAAAAAAATATATTGTTCTAATCATTTTAAGAAGCTAGAAAAGGAACTTGGGATGTCAAGATTTATTTTTTATCTTAAAAATAAAGAATTAAATATAATATATATTCCCGCCAGTTCATTTGAAATAATGTCCTGAAAAGAAAGTTCATTTGTTGGTTTATTTGACCTTTTATGTTGCTGCATTAAACCTACCAAAAAAACTCAGAGCTGATGAAATGTTATTTTCACTGCTCTAGTGTCCAAAAAGTGCAATATTTTCTAGTGTCCAAAGGGCATAATAAGCATTTTACTTATACATATCTCATCAACTTCATTCATGTTTAATACCTTTTAGTTTCCGCTAAATAGTGAGACTTTTACCGTTTCGCATAGTTTTCAAAGAATCTCCAGATGAAGATATGTGTTCAAAATAAAAGTACACATCCAATTAAATAAATCTTGATGTTGGAGTATGAAAACCTAGCTTGTTCCCATGAAAATGTAAAAAGGCCCAATTTTGTTGTGTATGTCCAAAAAAGTATGCACTCCTTGCACCCATCACATTAAATTTGCCCACCACATGTCTCCCAACCATAACTAACAACTTTTGTCTACAATCTCTCTCTCTCTCTTTTCTATTCCAAGCGCCTAATTGTGTATTTAATAAATTCTTCAACTTGACAATAACTAGCAAATTGTAAATAATCTTCACAAATGCGCAAGGTTCTTAATAATAAAATTGTAAGGGCTTAGATTGGAAATCGACATATATACGCCATAATGTGAAAATAGAGTTCATGGCTAGCAACTTATAGAAATATTCAAATTTTTATACCTTAATTTGTATCATAATCCTATTTTTCTGACAAAAAACTAGTCACGCTTAAACATGTAGGACACTTTTTTGACACATGCATTTATTTATATGACCTATGTCTCAGGCAATTACGACTGTTCATTCTCGTTGGACGGCCAATATCACTGGGGCCACTGAAATGTATTTTATATATATATATATATTCAAATCAAATTATCTTTTTCTTGAAAGCAAATTGAATCAAATATAAACTGAGACATTCAAATTTGCTCAACAAAATCTGCACATTTCTTAATTCGAATTGAATTATGGTTGAGTATAACAAATCGTTTCTCTCTCTTTCTCTAGAATGCTATTATTATTTAACGAAGCAAGAAAAAAAAGTGAGAAATAATTAGGCATCAATATTGTGCAAAGGTCCAAAGAAGTTCACCAAAGAAAGATAAAAACAAAATATTATTCGTCGAGATAATATTGAGTTTAAAATAAATACTTTTGAACTTCAATTGTGTGATACAAACATACTCAACTATTTTTTTTATTTTTTTTAAATAAACATCTGACACAAATCTCCATAATTTGTTTGGAACTGAATATAATTTCCAAACTGTGGATTGCTGTTCATCAAATTTCACCAACATGTTACAACATGGTGGGAGTGTGGGACACAACCCAGACCTTTATTGGCCCTTATAAATATGACATCAAACACATACCTAATATATCCGTCTATCATATATGGTTTTCTTTTTTAAATATATCATTATTGTCGAAGCTCTACAATAAAGAGCAATTAGGAATGGAAAACCATAAAGAGCTGAGTAGAGATGAGAAGTGGTCACTTAAGGGGATGGCTGCTCTTGTAACTGGTGGCACTAGAGGCATTGGGTCTGTAATTTGTATAAAATTCTAGTTTGACTTTTATAATTTATTTGGTGAAACTCTCTACTTTGGGAAATAGTGATTTCCAAGTATTTAAGTTTCTATTTTAGTAAACCACTTCACTTCTTATAATAGCAAAAACATTTTTGGTCAGGTATGCCATAGTGGAGGAACTAGCAGGATTTGGTGCCAAAATCCATACTTGTTCAAGAAACCAAGTAGAGCTAGATTCAAGAATACAAGAATGGAAAGAGAAGGGGTTCCAAGTGAGTGGCTCAGTATGTGACTTGACTTCAAGAACACAGAGAGAGGAGCTCATGCACACCGTGGCTTCTATTTTTGATGGCAAGCTTAATATTCTTGTAAGTCAGTTTACATTACAAAATAAATGAATCAATGTCACATATCTACTAATAGTTGTTTTTCATGTAAAATTATCTAAAATAGATAAATAATGCTGCTACAAGCACTATTAAAGGAGCAATGGAACACACAGAAAAAGACTTTTGGCACATAATCGGAACCAACTTGGAGGCCCCTTATCATTTGTGCCAAATTGCATACCCCCTCTTGAAAAATTCGAGCAAGGGCAATATTGTCTTTATATCCTCGGTCGCCGGGAAAATGGCTCTGCCCGGACTTGCTATTTATTCCGCTTCTAAAGGTAGTTACTTGTTATTTTTCAGTGTTATTGTAGATGAGGATGTGTCTGACATTTGAAAAATAAGAAAATAATGGTTTTATGTGATTGATGACCGGAAAATAATTTATTTACAAATAAATGAAAAATGCAAAGTAATTTGTTCTTAAAATGTGCAGGTGCCATCAATCAATTGACAAAGAATTTGGCTTATGAGTGGGCAAAAGACAACATTAGAGTTAATACTGTGGCGCCATGGGCTGTCAACACCACAATTGTCAAACCTGTATTTTGCTTCCCAATTCACTCTTTCTTTTTAACTCCAAAAACCATTTTGGCATTTTTAAGGGATCAAATTGAAATAAATTTGTAAAATCTCCACCCTCAAAATTCAAGATTATCGACATTCCAATAGTTTTAGTCTAAAACAACAAATTGGGGTCCCAAATTGCAAATTGTTTCCCCCCCAATTGTCAAATGTGAACTACAAATATTGATTTATTCTTCCTGCAAATTTTAATCTGAAGTTTTTGTTTTTGGTGTTTTGTTGTCCAGGAAAATGTTGACAAGTCCATCCAAAATAAGTATGTACCCATAGTTGCCCGAACACCCATCCGACCGATAGCGGAGCCCAATGAAATTTCACCGTTGACAGCTTTTCTCTGTCTCCCAGCTGCTTCTTACATTACTGGCCAAGTTATTTATGTTGATGGAGGATTCACAGCATGTGGTTAAGAATTCTTCAGGACTTTGATAAAGTTATCTAAGTATTCATATCGGTCTGTTTTCCAAGTAATTTCTATTTATGTAATTTCTATTATATTTTGAAATTGATGATTGTATTTGATTAATTTTCGGCATCTTATTGGGGTTATATTATAATAACTAGTAATATACACGTGCATTGTACGGTAATTCTTTATTTTATTCTTATTGAAACGAAAATAATTGAGTTTGAATATAGTAAAATATTTAATAAGTTATTGTATTCCGTGTCATTATTATTTGGATAGTATTGGAAAAGATATATCCTGATTCATAAAAGAATTGCAGACGGGTCCTCAACTTCGTACATATTACTCCTCCACGTCGGGATATTCAAATTGCAAATTCTATATTCAAATGTTGAAGGAGTGGGGTATTGAGAGCAAAGTGTATACAATCTCAGTAGATAATGCTTCAAATAATGACACCGCACTAAGAGCTTTGAAAGATACTTTCTCGAGGAAGAAGTGCCCTTTATTAGCAAATGATTGTTATTTCACGTACGGTGTTGTGTGCATATACTCAATTTATTGGTTCAAGACGGTCTTAGTGAAATTAAGAATATAATTGATGATCAGGAATAGTGTGGATTTTATAAATAACTTAGACGGAAAGCACTTGCTTTTTGTTGAAATTGTACAACAATTGCAATTAGTGTGATCAGGAATAGTGTGGATTTTATAAATAAATTAGACGGAAGACACTTGCTTTTTGCTGAAATTGTACAACAATTGCAATTACCTGGGAAAGTGCTACTTTATGGTTGAAAAAAAAAGGAGGGTAGAATTCTACTTATGAGATGTTAACTTGTGCTCTCAAATATCAAGAAGTTTCTCCGAGGTTCCAAGACAGAGAGTCGGACTATAAATTATGTCCAGCCACAACAGTATGGGAAAACGTATAAAAGGTGTGCAATATTTTGCAAGTTTTTTGGACAACTACTCACGTGATATCTGGTAGTAATTATCCTACGGCTAATTTATATCTAATTGGAGTGTGTCGGATAAAAGTACTACTAGGTAGTAAAGCTAATGATGAAGATTACTTTGTTCGATCAATGATTCAAAAAATGAAGGTGGAATTTGATAAATATTGGGGTGAACGCAACTTATTGATGGCCATAGCTGCTATCTTGGATCCTAGGTGCAAAATGAAGGCCATAAATTATTGCATTCCATTGATGTATCCTCCTCACTAAGTGGAACTCAATATGAGCAAGGTTCGACGTGCTTTGTAATGAATATGTAGAGATACACACATCAACTTCAAGTGTCTCTAAGAGTTCTCAGTTAGTCAACAAAGACACACTAACCAAGATCACTAGTGGTTCATCTTCAACAGTCTCGCATCTTAAAGGCATGAGTGAATTTCTCTCTCATATTTCGACCATCGAGTCTGTTCAACCACAAAAGAATGAATTGCATGCCTACTTTGAAGATGGTCTTCTCACTGCCAAGAGGATTCAAATGTGGGTATTGTTAAACTAGACACTCTCAAATGGTGGAGGGACACTACAAAGTACAGGATTTTACCTCAGATGGCTACTGATATTTTAACCATTCCTATCAGCACTGTCGCTTCTGAGGCTACATTTAGTGCTAAAACTAGAGTGATCGACTCCTATCTTTCTTCATTGGTTCCTGAAACTGTTGAAATGTTGATGTGTGCTGGTGACTGGTGTCGTAAGCTACACGGAGTCAAGAAAGGGATTAACGTAATTATGTCAAAAACTACAATATTTGTTATTTGAAATGTTCCTAACAATTTGCATAATGATAATCTTTTTTGTTATTTCTTTTAATATTGTAGAAAGTGAAGTTAACCCAGGAGATCGTGTTACGTATTTAATGAGGTTCAGGTATAATAAAGTTCATAGGGTCTTGCTAATCGAAGTACGTATTATTACTCTATATTATTTTTATTCTTATTTTGAAATAATATGTCAAGCAGTTTTTGAAAGAATCTGTTGACTATTGTGATAACATTATTAGTTATTTATCTAAAAATTTGATATTTTGAAATAATATGTCGAGCATTTTTTTGAACTTGAGGAAACTGATTATTTATCCAAAAACTTGATTATTTGAAATAATATGAGTATCCTTCACGAGGATTGTGTTAATTACAAAAACTACCCCGAGGACTTGGTTAATTACAGAAAATCCCAGATATATATGAAAAAAAAAAGAGCTTGAGGTCAAATTGTATGTTAAATTTGAGGGAATAATTGTAATATTTTTACAAATATAATTGGGTGTTTGAGATGTTTTTGCTTGTAGAGGGTCAAACCTCAAGGTTTTCCCCCATTTCAAAAGCTCTATTTTATTTTGTAATTAACCTAAACCTCGGGTGATATTTATAATTATCCTTTCAATTTTTATAAATTTGAGGGATGAATAGTATTTTTTGTAATTAGCTAAAACCAATGAAAAATTCTTTTGTAGTAACTCCTTAAAAGTATATAGAGCTGATGTTATGAATTCAAAAATACCGAATTTCTTTTGCATAATAAAGAGAGATAAGATCGATAGCAATATGCATCGAGTACAAATTCTCTAACATGCTTAATTTCATGGTTATTATAGTGTCCTTATATTCTTTTGTGGCATCACACGATAAATTAGTCGAATATAGCTGCAATTTCACACAGGTTAAAGACTTGTGCCATGTGACATCATACTCGTCGCTATCATCTTATAGTTTCAATTATATGTGTGCTTTTGGAGCAGAATGTTGCTCATGGAAAGACGAGAATGTAGTGTTTAATGAAAATTTTTAATTATTTTTGTGCAGGCAAAGTTGCGATTTAAGTTTTTATCTGAAGGTTCTTATATATGCATCTTCAACAATGTATTCTACGACTATTAAATGTACACTGAGCTGGCAGACCATCATCTCTCACTTAAGTCCATGTAGAATGTTGGAAATTTGTGTACTTCATTATGAATATTTATTTTTTTGTTGTACATGTATTATTATTCGATTAGACATGTAATATTGGATGATTGTATGATGGTGTTAAACTATTTGGGCTGCAACATTCAATGCATTTTGTACTATTAACTATACTAAATTTTGATTGTGATTTGTGAAAATTGTAAATAAGCTGGTTTTGAGAATATTTAATAGTAAAAAAAATTCGAGCCAAGCTCGAGATGAACCGATCTCGAACTGATCTCGAGTCGAGATCGAGCATGATAATTCTTTTAGTGAGACGAGTCAGGCAGCATTTTTTCGGCTCGTCGAGCTCAAGCTCAATCAGTGTTAAATATAAATCGATCATGGCTCGATAAGGTCAATACTCGACTTGACTCGACTCATTTGAAGTTCTAGTTGATTTCAAATCAAGTTTGAAAAGCGCATGACGTTGTATTATTATATTGTACAATATTTAATTATTTAAATGTAATGATTATTGGATAAAAGAGATGATTATATGAATATGACAATATAAGATATAGGCTAGATTTAAGAATTTATTAATTGAGTGTTAAAAATCTGAGTTATACAACAAATGCGAATTGAGATTTAAATTCCCTTTTATGAGTCTTAAACTAAACAACGCCTTATGTATTTTATGACGCGGTTGATCGTTTATCACAATATCCGATCGAAGAATAACTACTCATTTTATGTATCACATAAAGTAAAATTACATGTTTATGTCTCACTCTACTCTACGAGCCCATTCAAATTTGATAGCTAAAAGTTAGTTTGAACTTTTTTTTTTAGCTGAACACATTTTATCATTTTTTAAAATATAAAGGCGGGGTCAAGCTAGACTAGATCACTACAAAAATAGCAAAATAAGTGTAACCCTCTCAAGTAATTCGAGCTCGACTAATCTAAAGTTCGATCAAACTCGATTCTTTTAATCAAATCAAGTTCAATTATAAGTTTTTGATACTTAAAAATCAAACAAGATTAAACAGTACTATGAGTGTATTTGCAAACTGTAAAAAAATATACTTTTCAACTCCTAGATGAAAAAATATAACCCTGAAAAACAACGATTCATAGATTTTAAATAGATAATTACTCATATTTTTTGGACCTAGAAACTCATAATAGTTTTCTATTTTTACTATTTGCAAGCATTATCTATGTTTGACTCTATTAAAACATCTTATATGGTCTATAAATTGCTCAATGTTAATGCCACGTGATATAGAAAATATTATGTGATATTGAAGATATCTACTATTCTTTTTAGGTGTAGAAATGATGTTCTGCATAATTCACAATGCAACATTTATTCGAGATGAATTCTTCTATTTTATTTCTTTTTGCCACATATCTCACAATGAATATTAAGGCAACAATTGTCTACTACTTCGTTCCTCCTAAAAAATCATTTTGAAACTTTTTATTTTTTTGGAAAATTTGTAAATGTTTATTTAATTTAACTCACTCTAATCATTTTATCCCCCAATCACTTAAATTCATTTTTAAAATAAATCAATCAATCACCAATCGTTATTACACAAATTTTCGTAAATTTCACAATTCACTTACTCACATAACTCTAACTATCAATCATTTCAACTATTATTTTACCATTTTTATAACTGCATTTTTATCTCATATTCATTCCATACATATTAAAAATATTATTTTTCTTAATTTTCTTTAACTATTTCATTTTGTTTCATAAATTCTACTCTAAATCTAAACCATGGGAGATGGTGCATCAAGGCCCAAGTTAGGGCCCGCAATATTCAATGAACGTGGGACTGCGAGAACCTAACGGGTTGGTCCATCAGGCTGCTGGGCTTTCTCGGCTCGTTGGATTTAGTGAGGGAACCTTGAACTTTTTTCTTACAAACAGATATCCACACCACACTCCGACGACGGATGATAAACGAAGACAATTGGGATACCTGGAATAAATTTATAAAGAAAAAATGGGGGAACCGCGAAGGTAAAGATTAACTTTTTGAATTCAGAGTAACAAATTACATACTGTTCGGGATGCAAACGGAAAAGGCCAAGATATGATGATGTTTGGGGAGACAACGTTGTCCGAGCATCTGCTCAAGCTTGATGGTGTTAAATCAAAGCAAGAGCTTGAAAACTTGCTCCGGTTGCTGTGGCGGACCCGCAAAACCGGTTTATCCGACCCGCAAAAATCTTCCCTTCAGTCCCTTCTCAACATACCCTCGCCTAGCCAACTTGACCCTGTGAGTTTTTTTTTCCTTTTTTTGTTCAACATATTGTTCTGGGTTTGTAATAGAACGCTAGTGTCATTATCACAGGGTTAATTTTCAATTTTCGGCAAATTTAGATAAATTAATTACTACAATTTATCCATTACTTGCCACATTTAATTTTTTTTTTTCTTTTAATATATAAATAGGTTTTGGCATCCCTTCGTTCACTTATTCGAAACTGTGTACACAAGAACATAGAAGGTGATGATATTTTGAAGCTTCTTCCTTATGATCTTCCCATGGAAATGCAAAGCATGTTTCATATATTATTACAGAAACATCTGAGCCAATGGAAAAGAGAGCTGTCCCAAGAACACGTAGTCACCGATTTGCAACTCTTTTTTTTTTTTTTTTTAATCCAATTTGACAAATTAGTCACCATTTATTATTTTATTTTTTTGTAAATATATTTTATGTATACCTCTGGCAGAATAGATTGGAGCCATTTGTACCTTTCTACTCTTCGGACATTTCCGGGTCGTCGTTATCAATGCGAATCGACCCGGATCCTCTAGTCAATGGACATAATCATGGAGCTCCAACACCAATCACTGCTGAAAAAAATGTGATGTCTTTTCCACAATTAAATCTTCAAAATGATGTTGTCCCGACCGAAATTCTGGTATGCTAATTAATTAAGCTTCTTGTTTTTTTTTAGTTCGCATTATCTTTGAGAGATGATTTTGATTTGTGGTGGACTTGTATCGTTTCTTTGCTATGCTACTCGTTTATTTTAACAATCTGTCTAACTTTCCGTTTATCAGAATAATAGTGACTCCATAATCTGTCAAAACAACTCGGGGGAGGAGATGATTAAATTTTTCGTAATTTTCTTGTGACCACCGCAAACAAATAGCGTTTTTCTTTTCAAGTTAACATATTCAAATAAAATCTTTTTTCTTATGATTTTATTTCCGTGTTCACTTATGTGACCTTCTGTGGATGATAAATGGAATTTATTTTCTCTTAGAATTCTTGACTTAAAAGAAAAAAGAAAAGTGTTTTATGTCCTCTCACAAACTTTAACCGAGATTCAGATAGTTTTATTGCAGCGCAAGCGGAAATAATTGTGACCCAGAAGTTGGTAGTGTTTGCAAATATAAGCTGAGAATCAAAAGCTTCAAAGCCGAAGCTGACATTTACAAACACTAATAATGTGATTTGTTTATTTTTTGTCTACCCAAAACCCCAGAATCTCTTTTTTTTTTAGTGATTACAAACACTCCCATATGCTTATTGTATGTGGCTACTTTTATCCTTATGTCTCCAATATTATCTAAAGCCGGTCATATTTATAGCTAGGCCCTTGAAGCATCACTGAAATTAGCTTTTTTAGAGGCTTAGTTGTTTTCTGAACTGTAATTTTTTATTTTCCAGCTTTTAGTGATGGATATGCTTGATGTAGGGTGTTTATCCGCGTGTTAAATCTATGACTTGGAGTGTGGAAAATAAGAGCGTGGTTCCGGCTAATCGAGTGGCTATCATTACTCTCAAGGTATCCTAACCTTCGGCAATTAATGAAAAGTTGTGTACTATCAATAGAATGAGTAAATTATCGCTGTTTCGTTTTCGAGAAATTCCAAAAATATGAATGATCTATACCCTTTTAAATTTTTCCTTACTCCTTGATAGTTGCAAGACTATACCAAGTCTCCTTTGGACGAGACGGAGGTGAAGTTTCAACTTACTAGAGATACACTCGAGGCCGTGTTGAGATCAATGAGTTACATCAAAGAACAACTATCACGATCAGTAAGTTCGTTTTATTTTTATTTTTTCTTTTTGCAAATACTCCCTTAATTTGTTGACGCGAAATATTGTTAACGATTTTTTATTTTATTTTTATTTGTAGCAATGCTTGTGATATGTAACCTGCAAGTTATGTTTTTCAGGTTAGATCCTCTTCGTTGCCATTTCGGAAGAAACAAAGGCAATAAAACCAATGATTTTTCCAGTATCCGATGTTTTAAGAGGATAATGTTTGTTAGACTAAGAGAGTGCTGGGCAGTGTTTATCTAAAAGATCTTATAAGCTCCTGCATCTTATTAAATAGTTTTTGAGCGCCTACTAATAGTTCTCAAACTTTTAATAAGATTTTTCTCTTTCCTTATAATTTTAGCAAAGAAAACCTCAAGTACTATTCTTTCGAAAATCAACAATAATCCCGTCTTGTTTTGGCACTAAATGCATCTAGCTCACAGTTTCTCATCTATGTACTAAAACCGATTTCAACGTCACTCGATAAAACTAGTTGGTTTTCACCTTACCTCTTGAGATGATAGTATGCACTGGCCTTCATAATACCAAAATCGTGAAATATTGGTTAAACTCTTCGAGATTTTACGTCACCAACATTTGATCATGTTTGAACATCGTGAAAATGAAAAAAAAAAAAAAAAGTTCTCATTAGCTTTTCTTCCACACACATGGTATACCCGTTTTATGTGATAAGTGGCTACTTGATGACCAAAATACATGAATTCTGTGATGTACCTACAATTAGTAAATTACTCGTATCTAGTCGTTCGCATTTGGGTTTAAGCTTTTAACCATGGTTATTTTTATAATGGGATAATTACAAATAGGTACTTGTAGTATACGCATTTTTCGCTTTTAATACCTAACATATTTTTAGAGTGAACTCAGTACCAATAATATACAAATATGCAGTTTTGGTTACTCGGGCAGCCCAGAGAATGCGGTTCATAACAAAAATTGCCCCTATTAATTATGGGCAACTAGGGAGCTCCCCTAACCTATCTCACGACGACGTTAGAAATAAAAATTTCAAGGATAAAACAAAAGGTCCAACAACCTACAAACGCCCACAACAAGCTATTACAATCAAACAAGCAAGAAAACAACAAGTGCTATGTCAGTTTCAACGACTCAATCCCTTCGGGACCTTTCATCCTCTTCTTGAGCTTGGCGAGGATGTCCTTTGGGACATAGGGGAAATCTGATGGCAAAGAATCAAGAGACTCATCATTGATTTTTCATCTTCAGTGGTCGGAACATTGCTCGAAGGCTGGATAGGCCGCTTGCTAGTCGACGCCCTACCCTTGCCTTTCCTTCCCTTTTTTGTTGTATCGTCACCGTTTTTAGGGGCAGTCTGGCACAGTTCAATTGTACTAGCGACGACTTTGCCCTTGTCGATGGCTGGACCCGATGCTTCTATTTCCTGAAACAACCTTAGTGGTTGTTTCCGTTCTGATGCTAGCACCTAAAGCAACCATTGCGGCCACAAGACCGCTCATCTTCGGTGCCCCAACGAGGACAGGTTGTACATCAGCCTTCAAATGCTGTCTAGGTAGTTTAGTCAATGTCTTGCTTTTAGGTGTAATCTTAGAGGTGGGGACAGTAGTCGGACAATGGGAAGTAGAGTGCCCTAAGAGTTGACAATCGGTGCAAAATCTCGGCTTGAAATCATATTCAACAACCTGCTCACGAATTTGGTCACCAAGAAGTTTAATCTTCACCGATGAGATAAGTGGGGCAGCAGCGTCCACTTCCACTAGGACTCGAGCAAACGAGACTCTCATTTTTGACGGTAAACATGTCGGTAACAATTGGTTTTCCGATGTGGGAGCCGAGTTGACTAAGAACTTCCGAGTTCCAGCAATCAAGCGGAAGTCCGGGAACACAAACCGGAATGAAACAAAAAATGTTCTTGCCAAACTCGAAGCATCGGGGCATATTTTTCAGCATTAAAGCCTAGCCAAAATTTGGGTGCGGCCCTCGAGGCAATACATGCTCTCGATGTTCATCCTTTCGAATTTGAACACAATCCATCCCGACGCGTGAACAAAAAACTTAAACGGAACCTTCGACGTGTAGCAAAGCATGATAAGTGCTTTTTTCCCAGGGAATTTCGACGCAAAATGCCCAGTCAAGCAAAACCCCCATGCTTCTTCAGCCTTATCCAACAACCCCTCATCAATGTCAAGAAGGTCACCCTCCGTCGGAACATGACGTAACTTTGTGCCCTTTGAGATGTCCCAATTATTAACTAAAGAAACCTACTTTTTCTGGTTTTGAATCGAACCACCAGGGGTACTGGAAGAAAGCTTGTCGAGGGCTGCCCCGACTCAGTTGCTTGTTTGGGCGACTTTGCAGTATCAGCCACTGGTTTAGATATTTTGTCGAACAACTTGTCTGCACAATGAACTGAGTTGAAGCATGGACAGGCTGCAACTCTTCGCCCAACTCCACAGAGTTATTCAACTGAGCTTCCGACTCAAGCGAGTCCTAAAAATCACATCCAAAACATCCGCAACACCTTTGAATTGGGGTTGGAGATCTGTTTTCCTGGCGCAGAGATGGGCGTTCGGTCCGCAGGCCCATCCTCACTCGATTCATCGAGAGCGCTCAAGGTATTGGCACTTAGATTATCCCCACGAGGTCCCGACCAGCCACCAGGAAATTGATGAGCGTTGGCAGCTTGCCCTCACCCTTGTCTAGTGCCATGCCCAGATTCCCTTTTAGAACCACGCCCACGAGCCGGGGCTCTAGAAAAGAGGTAATCGTCGAAAATACCAAATTTTTTTTACAAACTCTTTTATACCTATAAGTGAACAAAATATATTTTCTACCAATTTTAGAGGAAAAAAGGCCAAAATACTCTTACATGAAAAATAAGAAGGGAAAATACTTTTAAGACTCCATAAACTTGAAAATACTACTAAGA
>BMAC01000037.1:1825057-1838278 GCA_014905375.1 Phtheirospermum japonicum
GTTTATGGCTTTTGGTTCAGGTTATTTTAACAAACACCTGATGTTCAATCCTTTAAACAATGAAATTCAACAGGGTTTTCAAAAAATACTCACCTTCAACTGCAATCTGTTCTCACCCGATGAACACTGCAAAAGAATAACATACCTCGGTATCTAAAATTATGAAAACTTCTCGAGCATTATTCACTAATCATAACCATTAAATTAAAAATAGTTATAAATATTGATAAATGAATAAATGTAAATGTAGGAATGGGAGCATGCTAGCTTCCTGTAGTCATTTCTAAAATGAGGTAATCTTTAAATATACCTATTTTGAAAGACAAAATTCTTTTATACCTATAAGTAAGTAAACAAAAGATGTTTTCTACCATTTTTTAGAAGGAAAAAAAAAGTCAAAAAGGCCAAATACCCTTACTTGGAAAATAAGAGGGGAAAATGCTTTTAAAACCCCAGAGACTTGAAAATACTACTAAGACCCCAGAAACTTTCAAAAATTTACACCTTACCCAAAAATTATAATTTTTAAAACCCCAAAAACTTGAAAATACTACTAAAATCCCAGAAGTTTTCATAAATTTACACCTTACCTCAAAATTATATTTTATTTTATCACAATTATTCGTGAAAGTTGTGTTATCCAAAAAATGGTATCAGAGTTTAGGTTTATTAAAGAACTTGTAAGAGAATTTATTATAATCGTGTAATTAACTTTTATTGAGAAGATTTATCTCTAGAAAATGGATGCGAACGAGTGTTCGAGAGATGTATTCATTTCAGGCGATATTTTCAAATATTGAAAATATACGAGATTGACCACAAAGAGAAAGTAGCATATTGGGATAACCAATATGAGGAACGAAGACTCGCAGGAGTCGACAGGGAAACCTTGAGACAATGAGAGAAACAAAAGACGTATCATCTGAGTTACCTTTGGTTGAATCAGTTACTGAAGGCGGATCTCATGTACCATAGGGATGCAGCTCATGAATCTCATCAATAGATCCAATTGTAGCGAGGTATCCAATTTCTCTAAGAATCTTAGAGAAATCCAAAGGACAATACAAGACATCGACCACCATATCCAGGTGCAGATGAAAGAGATGGTTGAACATCAAAAGGAAACGCGTGAAATTCTAATTGATGTTCAAAGACGCGTCAAGGCCCTTGAAGCCAAGCCAAGTACATCCGAAGGAAGACGACGTATAATTTTCGGAACGAAACCCCTTCTACACCAAAAGGGGAAACCGACTGAGGTTATAAGACAACCGACGGAAGAAGAGAAAATGATTGCAATAATCAAGGGATTTCCATTACAACCCAAGAAATAATGGAAAGAATCAATATGGAAGATCTACACGACCTTATCGAATCCTTCGCAGGATTAGGTATTGTAGATCTAAAAATAAGATCAGGAGATTCTCTTGCACCACCACCAACAAGTTTAATCAAGGTGAAAGTTCTGCTTCACATGAACCAGTACCAGACGCATCAATGCCACATGTCAGGGATTTCACCATAAAAGGAGATCCTACAGACATAGTGGGCACCAGGCAACGTTCCCGAAGGCCCAATATTCTCAACACGCCATACGGGAAGTCTCAACTGGATCCCATACATCCATATGGGCTAATGTTGAATTTAGATGTCCCAGACTTCAAGAACCAAGAGATACTGATAGATGATTGGGCATTTGAAATGCGAATTGCAGCTGGAACTCTCGGCTTAGAAAATGAAGGGTTCATTTTACTCCTTGAAATGAGTCTTGAGGGATCTGTAAAGATCGCATGGGACTTAACAGGAGAAGATATAAAAATAGGAGTTATATCTGGTGAATCACTAAAAGGAATCGTCGATAATATGGTTAAATTATTCAAAATCCATTTTATCGGCACAGGATATTTCGAGGGAATGGAAGAGGAAAAGCAGAAAAATATCGATAAGCCCTCTATTGCCTCGAATTATGGGATATTTGTCACGTGGACGAATATATCCAACTTTTCACTGAATATCGAAGGAAATCAAAGGTGAATGATGGAGATGCGACTCAACTTTTCTTGCAAAAATACCAAGTCCGTGGAGAGAAATGTTGATCCAAGAGTACAAGCCAGCGACTGACATGGATACGGTGGCTTGAAGGATGTCGTTCCTAAAAGCCAAGTTAGCAGAGTGGTGCCACCAGGCAGCACTCCACAAAAATTACAAGAGACTAAGAGAAATTAATAAATCAGTTCTTCTATATTGTGCCGAGAATGACATTCTAACAGTAGTGGGAGGTCAACCACAAATACATAAGTGGAAGAAGGAAAGAAGTCACCCTTACGCTCGAAGTAACAAGAAAAGGTTTTCATGGAAATCAAGAAGGTTCTGGTCAAGACAAAAGGTCCGAAACTATAAAATCAGGACAAAGGACGGGACCAAGTCGAAGTCGAGGCTCGTTCTCGAGCCAAGAAAGCACCAGCAGGACGCCAACAAAGAGAACTTTCAGGCGAGCTCACACCAGAGCTAATGAAAGTTTTAAGGATTGCAATTGCTGGACGTGCGGAGTCAAGAGTCATATTTGTACTGATTGCCCTGAGAATCAAAAAAGAGGCGTTAGACAGTTCGAGACAACTCAAGAGTTCGAAGGAACTGTCTATTACCAAAATCTGGTACATGTGTATCAATTTGAGGATATACCCTCAGATGAAAGCATCTATGAAGAAGAGATTTACTCTGAAGATGGAAGTGAATCATATTCAGAACCAGAGTGAGATGAATTTCTTCAACAATTGGTAAGAGAGGATATGCCAGGATTCCTCTCACATACGACAGCTTCTCATAAGACGCTTATGAGAATAATGAAAGAAGATCCAAAACTCCAAATGTATGAAGGATTTACAATAGGGGTAATGGAAAAGGCGATGGATAAGTTGGGTTTAAGAAATCAAAAACACCAAATTATCCATAGAGTTTCCACGGGAGAACTTACGATACCAACGGAATATATGTGAAACCAGATTGAGATGCAACTAATCCCATACCGAGAAATTCAGGAGATTAAAAACACACTCAGAAGAGAAATGGCAAATACACTTTCGTGGATCCACATTGGAGCCATTCGAGTGATTATAAAATCAACTTTTAAAGAAGGAGTTGATTCGCCAAATCTAGCTCTCTTCGATAAAAGAATGCCAAACCTCAAAGATTCTTGTCTGGGAGCAATCACTGGAAACTTATATGCAGGAAAACTGGCATTCAATGTCTACCCGAGGATTGCGTATAATTTGGTAGATCAAGATTTCAGTAGATTTCTCACCCTTCATCAAGACTTCAAGAGACCAGGCCTGATGATGGGGGAAACAGGCCCTACTCAATCATGTACAAGATTTCGTATGCACTCTTGAATACTCATCATTCGGAAGTATTCCTGATAAAATAGTTCATAGAAATACCAAGGATCTTTGAAGACGTAGCGAAGGCAGTCTTACTAGAGATCATGCAATCTCCAACAATAAGAGAGATTGATATGAGAATTCAAGATCGGTCGGTTCTTAATAAAAGTAAGAGCCTCGTGATCGAACCAAGGAGAATGTCTTTCCAACAAGACAGAATGATTAGTGGACCTCAATGGGAAGGTCCAAGAATCAGCCAAAGCACTCGAGCTCCTAAAGTATTCAAGACTAATGGAGAGTTGAAGTTCCCATAAGGATGGAGAGGTGTAGAGTAATATTCGACATCACTCAAAATGATAACATAATGCAT
The DNA here is from genome assembly GCA_014905375.1 of Phtheirospermum japonicum. Classification (NCBI taxonomy): domain Eukaryota; kingdom Viridiplantae; phylum Streptophyta; class Magnoliopsida; order Lamiales; family Orobanchaceae; genus Phtheirospermum; species Phtheirospermum japonicum. Next base: position 1,828,802 of record BMAC01000037.1, read on the forward strand.
TGTATCACTTGCAACAACCTTCCTGGGGAAGATATCAAGGAGTTCTCAAGATCGGAGAAATTGAAACAGTCATTGTGGGAAGTGCAGGAAGAATCCCAGAGCAACTAACTCTAGGGATAGAGTTTCTCGAGGATCATAAACCTTGGGAAAGATTAAGAGATAGAATGGAGTTTACAGTGGGCGAGAAAAAATACATAATTAAATGAGCACCAGCCCATTCTCCATATACATTCCTTTTGGAATAATATATTCAAAATATCGTGCGGAATATTTTGCAGCCTACATTGATTCAGGCGCAGGAATCTGCACGGCTAAACCAGAAGTCTTCCCCAAAGAAATGGAAGAAGAATCAGCTCCAGTAGTAGAAAGGGATTTCTCTAAACGGATCGAAAATGATGATGGGAGGAGCCAACGATACTACATGGTACAAAATTAAAACTCCACCAATCTATTACCATGATACGAGAGCGGATATTCTGTTAGGAAATAATTTCCTACAGATATTCAAAAGACTTGAACAAGAAAATGAGACTAGAAGATTTATTTTCACAACCCCTTGTGATCATAAGATTATAGTCCAGCGATTAAGGTAGGAATTTCATAGAAAGATGTCAATCAATTTTCGCAGCAAGCGTGGTGATGAAGGAAACTTCGACACCCAAAAATAAAAGATCGAAAAAGGTATGGAGAAGCAATTCTCCAACTACTAAACGAAAGCCTAGGTGGCCAAAAGGAAGAGAGAATTAAATCACAAACGATTGAACTCCTCAAACCCAGTCTAGACACGAGTGCACAACCAGACACCACCGTGGAAGAACAAATTACACTGGAGGACATCAAAAGAAAAATTCAAAAGAATTTCAATGAAGATCCTCTAGCATGGTGGGATAGGAATGAACTCAAAGAAAATGAGTTTGTTAGATATAAGCCTATCCTGATGAATCAAGAAGATCGAAAGGATATGCAACAAATACTTAAGGAACACATGGACCTTAAGCTGATTGAAGCGGGAGTTTCTCCATACAGCAACCCAGGGTTCTTGGTTCGCAACCATTGAGAAATAATAAGAGGAAAACCGAGATTGATAATTAATTACAAAGGAATCAATAATATCTTGGAATTCGATGGATAATATCCCAAGCAGAGAACATTTGGTAAATTGCGTAAGGAATGCAAAAGTGTTCTCCAAGCTTGATTGCAAATCTGGATTCTACCAGATTAAGATGGAGGAAGGAAGCAAGAAGTTCACAACCTTCTCCACACCACAAGGACATTATATCTGAAACTTTATGCCAATGGGTTTAGCAAATGCACCCCAAATTTATCAAAGAAAGATGGACAATCTATTTAAAGATTATTTCAGCTTCATGTTCGTATACATTGATGATATACTCATCGCATCAAAGAACATGAAGGATCATCTAAAACATTTGGAAATCTTCTCAGATGTTTGCCACAAGGAAGGATTAGTGTTATCAGAAAAAAAGGCGGTAATTGCTACAAAAAATATCGAGTTCCTTGGGATAGAGTTCGATGAGTCCGGAATCCTTCTACAGAATCACATTGTAGAAAAGACACAAGGATTCCCACACACACTCAAGCATAAGAAAAAACTTCAAAGTTTCCTAGGAGTTGTTAGTTTCGCTGGGATGTTCATAAATAACCTGGCACATTACGGGAAGGTGTTTAGTTCCCTACTAAAAAAAGATGTCGATTTTAAATGAGAAAAGGAACACCACGAAGGAATTAAACAGTTAAAGGAGGTTTGCAAACAACTTCCCAAACTGGCAATTCCAAATGACGAGGACGAGCTGGTTCTATACACAAATGTCAGTGATTATTGGTGGGCAGCGGTTCTTACGAAACTAATGCCCAAACGAGAAGTGCCATGTAGATATTGCAGCGGGCTATTTTCAAATAGCGAACTGATAGGCGAGAAATTATGCTTTAATTAATGGTTTAATCTCTATGTTTTTATGTGCTTAATATTCTCATATATGTTTATTTCTCGCGTATTTACTATTACGAATGGAGGAGCACCAATTGTATATTTCTTCTCTATTTTGCAGTATTTGGTGCTATAATAAGTGAATGAGGTTTTACAAGAAAGTTGAGAGACAAGGATCAACCAAACGACGAGAGGAAACCGACGAATCAGGGAGGAAGCGTCGATGCCAAGGATGTCTCGCGTCAGTCGACGCGATGTGCGGTGTTGCGCTGGCTGTGCGCGCGTCAGTCGACGCCATGTCGACGCTCATGTTCTGAAGCGTCGATGGGAAGGGCGTCAGTCGATGCAATGTCGACGCTCATGCTCTGAAGCGTCGACTGGGAGCGCGTCAGTCGACGCCCATGCAGGACGACGCAGGCGGGTGATGCGCGTCGATGCCGAGGGCTGGTTCGCGTCAGTCGACGCTCCGTCGACGCCGACTCGGCAAAATTATTTTAGGGAGAATCTTGGGCGGCAAGAAATAGGAATTCTATATAAACTCGACCCAAACTCGTTAAAAGGAGATTTTGACACAATCCTAGGGTTACAAGGCTTGAAGAGGGGACTCCCAAATCACCCAATAAACAAGAGCTTGAAGATCCAAGACTAACAATCCAAGATCTAAGCTTTCTTATCTCTTCCCTATCTTAGAACAATGTTTTATTTCTCTATTTTTCTGTTATCTGCGAACTCCATGAGTGAGTAGATTGTTTTATCTAGTTCTAGGGATGTTGAAACCCTCGTGAAACTATGTTTAATTGATTTGTGCAATATTGTCTTTCGTTCTTCGTATGCGATTGTTTGTGTTGTTCTGTTTTCAATTTATGATTGCTTAATTCTTAATTTGACTTGATCACCTAGATTAGGGATTGGTTATATATCGCTAGAAATAGGATTGCTTTCCGTGTAATTGTCGTAGTTACTATTTTTCTGAAGCAACTAATGATTGTAAATCGTTAGGGACAACACAACATAGGTTGAATAAACCGAGCTTATGCGTTTATTGCTTAGATTAACCTATTTGCCTAGATATTAATGTTGTTATTGGGTTGAATCTAGAGAGCTTATTCTAGGTTATTCAATAATTAGAATCAATTAAAGAGCTTATTTTAATTGAGTAAACAGTAAGGGTGAATTCGAGTAACAGAACTTATTGTTACTTAGGGTTTTTAGTCAAATATGAAGAATGGATTATGATATTGTGATTGGTTAAATAAGTGGAACGAGGGTGGAAACGGAACTACGACTGGGAGCTTAATTGATTTATTTCGTTATTTAATTGCTTTCTTTATTTATTTAGTTTTCTTAGATTAGTTTACAATTTCTCCCCCATTCATTTGTTGAATAAAATACGAACTATCACAATTTAACCACACTCCTCGTGGGATCGACCCTTACTTATCGCTACTACTAGTTGGTAGAGAAAAGTTGAGGAAAAAATAAATATTTAATTTGACGCTTAACGACGAGCGGTCACGAACCAAACCGATGGCATATCAATGAGAAGGAATTTTTCACAATTAGAAAGGCATTTAAGAAATGGCCTTTATTTCTTCTATCTAAGAAATTCACCTTAAAATTGATAACTCGAGCGTTAAAGCCTTTTTGAAAAACAAAATTGAATCTAAACCCAAAAAGGCTAGATTACTTAGATGGCAAGCTGAATGTCAATATTATGATTTTGATATTGTCATTATAAAATCTCACGAAAATGTTCTTGCAGATTTTTTAACGAGAGATGGAGGGATCAGAAATTGATTCGTTCCTCAAAATGGCGTGGCATCTAAGGGAACACTTGGAGATGCTTCAACGCGAGTTCGATGCATTGACCGTCAATGCAGAAGTAGCCGGAAGGTTACAACGAGTTGATCGGGAAACTGTTTCCGATCGAATACGAGGTTGCATACAGACCAACGAACAGTTATGGTCTGTAATGAGAAAGCCCCTTCTCCGGGCGACATCTTCGATGGTGCAAAATGAGACACTTCGAGTACAGGGCTCTATACCTGTAGCAGGGGATTCAAGTACCCCTAGCATAAGAACTAAGACGGAATCATCTACGGATGAACCATCTCAAGTTAAAATCGATACTCCAGAGTCAAATCCCGAGTCATCGAGTCAACCCATCGCCTCAGGGGTTAATGAGGAAGAGATCGATCTTAGGCCACAGACAGGAAAATCTAAGACCATTACTTACGAGATTTTGAAAACTTCTCATTTTCAGGTTTACCAACAGAGATGGGAGAAGTTAATAATCGAGGTGGGAATTAATCCGGCAAGATGTTTAGTAAATGTTTCCAGAAGATATCCTAGAGTGTGGATGATGCCAGAATCTCATACACAAGATGTAAAAAGCTGGTATGAATTCGGGGCCTTAGCATCGGTTCATACAAGATCACCAAGCTTCTCGAAAATATCATAACTTCCGAGATGGATACAAGATGCAGTGCATGAGACATGGGCGAATAACCCACATCTTGCACGGGGTGATGTCCTAGAGTTATATATCTTTAGCGCAACACTAGAACCAGTTGGAAAGGGAATGCATGAAGTGTTCCATTTCATCAAGCTCGGGCGACCAGACGTGGAAGCAATGAACAAAATCAATGCACCAACGTCTGAAGGAATTCCGTTAGTGGCATCACTCACGGAAGACGACATGTCCACAAGAAGGGCATGGGACCTTTGGGTCTGTCTCAGCGAGATGGACAAAGTCAAGTTCCCATTCAAGTTCTTTCAGAATACGGTGAATGGGTCTTTCCTGTTAAACACAATGACAGGAAACACAACAGGATTTGCAGAAGATTTATTTGAGAGAAAGAGATCTCTTCTGTGAAACAATAAGCTACCATGGAGTAAAGAAACTCGCCAAAAATATTGCAACATGGCCCACGTCTGGAGGTGGACGGAAAAAATATGTCCGGAATGCTCAAATCAGACGGAGACGGAGTTTGGTACAAAGTCCAAACAAAACAAGTCAAGTAGTCAGGGACCACCAAAACCACGCTTTGCCCGGGGACCGCACAAATCAAAAAAGTAAAAGATTCCCCGACAAAGATAAAAAGGATCATGTGATAATCAGGTCCCTCAAGAACGTGCCTCTGCAAAGCAAAAATACCACCAACTAACAGAGGACAAAATGCAAGAAATGATGTAAGCAATGACATCAATTAATTTACAAGCTATGTGAAGTCCGAATTTCAAGCTAAGGTCTATTCACGCTCGAACCGTTAATTGGCTCCCTACTAGCCTCAATCATCTATGACTCTCTTTGACAAATAAAATCTAAAAAGAAAAAAATAAATGTACAAGGTATGTGCAATGGTTGCACGTTTATTACGTACTAAATTCAAGGATTTATATCGTATCCTTGTTTATTCATCATCATTTTTTTTGTTCTCTTTTTCTTTCATTCTTCTCTCTCTTTTTTTTAATAATATAAAGAGGGTACAAAGGCTCCGATCACTTGTTGCTACTAGCAACTTACACATATTTTCGATCGAGCACATGGAGTAATTGACGACTCCAAAATACAAAATAAAAACCCTATAGAGAGTGTTCGATGACGAGGCTAGTTGAGGCACTAGTTCTAAATTGAGCTCAATGATAGCACGAAGTTAGAACCGGACAAAGTTTCCAAAAAATTCAAGCTACCTAAATCCACTACATCCGATCGACAATCTAAACTCCCTAACCAAATCATCAAAACCGCGTCACTTCGCCAAGGTTCCAAACAAATATACACAATCACTACTCGAATTATCACAAGCAAGCATACAAACAATCTTAAAAGCCTAAGGCGAACTCTAACCACCACACACTTAAAACCTAGAAATGTCCTCATTGCAAATTAAGTTCAAAAGCGGTAAAAAGTGTAAGGGAAAAGAAAACGCCCCCATTCTCAAGCTTGTGATGATGCGGTCGTGTATAAGTCCTCCCCGGGAGTCGAGACAAGCGATCTACAAGAAATGAACAAACGGGGGGTTGCAAAAACAAGTTATATACAAAAAGTGGATTTTTTTTGGGATTTCTGAAATTTCTATTTTATTTTTATTTTTTTAAAAATTGGGTTGCCTCCCAATAAGCGCTACTTTAACGTCTATAACTCGAAGATTTATACAAGTGACGCTATCCGAGACCCAAGAAGAGGTGGCGATCATGCCACGCCTTGGTGTTCTCTAGTAGACACACCGGGTGACAAAAATCACCAAGGCGGGCAAGTTGGAAGATCAAAACAACGAAAACGTGGGCTTGCTTCGGAGGATGGAAGAGTGAGTAGTCGACCACCAAAAGTTGATCGTCATAAAACAGGTCGACGTATTCCTTCGTCTCCCCGACCTCCATCTCCTCTCGCTTGACTTTAGGAGTAGTCATAGTTGAGCACAAGAGAGTAGGATCCAACACATCCCCCACTACCTCTTCCACCACCTCTTGTTCAAGTAGACATAAGGCATCGGGTGGTGGTAGAAGAGGCTCGACTATCTCCACATCCTCCAAAACCGGCACAACTTCATCATCCTCTACAACATCTTCAAGAAGCACGAGAGGGGTATTGCCGGCCTCTGACCCTTTCTCCTCACCTACTAATTCCACCTCCCTACATCCCTCTTTCACAAGACCGTCAAAGCTTGAATTGCCATAAACCAAAGTGGGATCCACCACATCAAAGATGGGCATCTCTTCAACACAAGGTTGTTTTAGCTCGTCCACATCGTTGGCAATCTATTTGAGTCTCCATGCGAGCAAGGCGTTCATCCGTTTGTCGAACCGCTTCCACGAGCTCGGCTAAAAAAGACTCTAAGTTCAAAGGTTGGGACATAGACAAATCTTGAGAGAGTGTGGTGTAAGGATCATCACTCGAAGTATACGAGTTTGAGGTGGGTGGCTTGTAAAAGTCGTAGCTCGAAGAATAAGAATCATAGATTGGTGGAGCATACGAGTCAAAGCTCGGGTAAGAAGAAGGCGGGGCGAGTGGAGCATATGGATCGTCAAAACCCGGATCATAAGAATCACGAGTCAGTGCATTCGTATCCATGCTCGGGTTATAGGATTTTGAAGCCGGGTGAGAATATGAAGGGTTTGGGCTGGAATAATCGAAAGTGTGGTCCCATTCTTGACCGCTCGGAGCATACGTGTCATCATAAATCAAGGGGACCCGATAGCTTTGCGGAGTGGTGTACGAACTTGGATATTCGGGAGTTTGGATATAAGGGTCATCATATGGCAAACTAGCTCGGTAGTTTGCCGTCCTCGGTTGGATTAATCAACCAGGCCGTGAGGTGATGATGCGAGCCCGGTTGATACATGATGTGAATGCATCCCTCAATCGCTTTGTGCGAGCAGGCGGCATCGGATTCTTGAATGAGTTGATTTTCTTGGTCTCTCGTCCGAGCGATCGCCTACCTTGTATACACAACACTCAACAAAGGATTACGAGCATCAAATGTAAAATAAAAATCTAAACTAACTACCAACTAAGATAACAAGAGAAGTAATTAAACAAACCATTAGCCTTAATCTATCCCCGGCAACGGCGCCAAAAATTTGATCGAAGATTTCTTAACACTCTAGTTTAGAATTGTCTCTGCAATAGTACGTAGTCGATTGTAGAGCGGTGAGTTATTTCCGAGTTGTGTCTCTCGTGAATAGATATTATCGGCAATCAGTGTTTTTACTTAATCTCTTGTTAATCTCGATTAAACTACTCTATTCTAAGAAAGAAATAGTCATTTGTTTTGGGTTTGAGTTTTTAATACTAAAGATTGAATTGAAATGTAAACTTGAAAACAATAATTAAAGCAAAGGGAATGATTATTGAAAGCTTTCTTGAAATTAACTAATTTTAATGAAATTGATTAAACCTAATTAACAACATTAGATAAATTAAAAACTACTAAACTAAAGAAAGCTTGTAAAGTATGAAAGATGAAATGGAGGGAAACTCAAATCTTAAAACTTAAAAGAAATCAAAGAGCATTAAATGAGAAAATGCCAATTTGATTAAAGAAGAAAGCCCCTTATGTCTTTCAAACACCAAGGGTTTGTTTAGACAAAAGGGGTAAAGAGCTTCAAGACTATGATATAATGGAGTTTTTTCAAACAAGAAGATCAACAAGTTAGAAAATGAAAAGGGGGATTTAAAATGCAATGATAACAATATAAACTAATAATCCAACAACCAACATAAAAGCAGTTGAAACAACACAAGAACAACACACAATATGAAGGGGAAAGATTACTACCAATATTACTCCAAACAAGTGCTTCAAAGTCTAGCTTACAATCTTAAAAATACAAGAACAACTTCAACAAAACAAGAACCAAAAATGAAGGAGGTGTCACCTTCTCCAACACTTGCTAAGAACAACTGCTAAAACTAACTAAGCTAAAACTACTCTAAGGACTATGAACTAGGGTTTATTATGCAAAGGAATGGTAGAGGCTTGGAGGAGATGGAACAAGTCCAAAACCACAAGGAAGGATAAGGTTGGTGGAGAAAGAGTTGGGGTTTATATAGAGGGCTGCAGGGGCAAGATTTTCAAAATAGGCCAAAAATCCCGAAGTCCCTTGCGTCGCAGTCGATCGACTGAGGGTCTTGATTAGAGTAGATTTGTCCTTATTTTCATTAGCTTTTTAGTTCGTTTTTATATTTATTTTTGGTATAAGTTGGACGATTTAAGCTTAATCTTGTATTTTTATAATTCTAGCTTATTTTACCGCATTTTGATCGTAATTGATGCAAGTAGGTGATATTTCGTTGTTTTTCACCTTACAACTAAGTAACCAGAAGAGTTTAACGCGTAATAGACGAGGTTCGATGTTCAAGAAGTGAAGAACAAGCTTCCCGGTGAAACGAGTAGCAAAAGATCGAGAATTTGAGACAGACGTGCAGTCGCGTCGACTAACGCGACCGTCGATGCACCGTCGACGCGAGCCATGTCATCGAGTCATGACTGCGTCAGTCGATGCTCCGTCGACGCAACGTCGACGCTACTTGCTGAAGCGTCGATGTCGACGCACCACTGTCGACGCAACTTGCTGAAGCGTCGATGTCGACGCACCCCGTCGACGCACCTGCCCAGCCGACGCGCACACCTGCCGACCAAGTCTGCCGAGTCCCGCCGAGCGCCAGCACGCGTCAGTCGACGCTACATCGACGCACTGTCGACGCGACGGCCCAGAATTCGGATTTTAGGGTTTCTTGTGCGCCAAGACTTGCAAAATCTATATAAACCCTCTATATTTCGGATTTTGAAGAGAACACACGACCTCTTAGGGTACTTTAGCTTATAATAACAATAATCCCACATCTCATAACGAGATTTGAAGACGGAGATCAAGGATCGAAGAACAACGCGTCCAAAACGTCGAATTCGAGTTCGGGATTCATTCTTCGCCCAAGATCAACGTTCAACCTCTGGAATAGCTGGAGATTTTTACTGCTTTCATTAGTTCCAATAAGTTCTCTAAACTCTTAGTTAATTTAGTAG
>BMAC01000037.1:1847926-1865167 GCA_014905375.1 Phtheirospermum japonicum
TGGCTTCCCTAAACAAGCCGTAGGATGTGGCCCATGACTAGTGCCGTCAAAACGGGCTAAAGCCCGTGGGCTGGCCCGCCAGCCCGCGTAAACGGGCGAGCTTGGACTGCCATTTCCCAGCCCGTTTAATCGTGATTTTTTTTTACCCGCTCCGTTAAGCCCGCGGGCTAGAGCGGGCTGACCCCTATTTTTTTTTAATTTATCATATTTTATTATAATTTATATTGGTTAAATTTGAAGTCATATTTGTATTATTTTATTTTCTATGAGCCATTTAGAATACTTTAAATATTGTAATAATTTTTTTTTAACTTTAATTTTATATTTTATAATTTCTAACATAAAAATAAGATTTAAAAAAATAAACAAACAAAAAAAAAGGGACCAGTCCGCGGGCGGGTTGCGAACATAAGTTCCCAGGCCGCAAAAAAATGGGCTGGCCCGCACCTGCCCCGTTTTGAGGCAGCCCGCGACGGGTCGAAGCGGACTGACCCATTTGGCAATACTACCCATGACATTAGGCCAACTGTCAAACGGTCCAGCCCACAGGCTGGACAACTTTTTTGTTTTTTTTTATTAGTAGCAGCAGCAACATGATGAGACAAAAGAAAAAAAAAACAAAAAAACAAAAACAAACCCCACATCGACAATAAAACTAAAATATATTTGAAATTAAATAAATTTAAAAAAAATCAAACACTGCATTTCACCAATAGATTTTAATTAACCAGCAATAATTTTATTATTCCTAAAGAAAATAAAGAATCCAACCACACACACACAAAAAAAAAAACCTCACAAAATAAAGGCAAGTCGATAGTTAGAAGCGAGAGTAGTGAACACCGAAAAAGCGGACAGGTGATCACAAAAATGCTCCGATGGATGAACAAAAGGTGGGACTAGCACCGCTACAGAAGAGGGAGAGCGGAGAGGAAAAGGCCAAGAAGATCGTTTAAATTCTCAAAATAGGATTAACACTTTAATTGCCTTTGTGGTCTTTCTTAACAAGATTAACATAATATAACTTGACTTCAAAAAAATAAAAATGTGTAGCCCGCAGCTCAATGAAACGATCTTAATAGACCGGCAATTAATCGATCAGCAAAAAACATATCCAAATCCATTCGTATTTGTAGGCAGGCTTTGGCCGCTATGCTTATGACAGTACTAACTAAAGGTACCATTAGTTAGTAATTAGAGAAAATGACACAAGATACTATATTTTATTATTTTTTTACATTTTAATCTCTAGTTAGTTATTTTCCCACATCTACCATATTTTTTGTCTTCTTTACGTGCTGAGTTAGAAATAATTCCAATAATATGATATATCTAGTTAGAAATAAAAATACTTATTTCAGAATTGAAACGTTCGGATTCCCCTCTCTGTATTCCACCGACAAAACCCCATGGCGATCTCCAAGTCAGTTTTCTTGTTGTTCATTGTCACATGCTTCTCGTCGGTTTCCCAAGGAGGCGATCAGATGGCGTGCGTTCAAAAGCTATTGCCGTGTCAGCCGTATATGGAGGGATCTTTGACATCGGAGCCGCCATCGGCGGTGTGATGCGTGCCGCCGAAGCAGATCTTGGCCAGCGATAGGCAGTGCCTATGCACGGTGTTCACCGACCCGATGAAGAGCATCAACGTGAAGCATGATGATGCCCTAAATTTCGCCAATTCTTGTGGGGCCCATGCTGATTCATCCTTTGCAAAACAGGTTAATTTTATTTTATATAAATATACTCATATTTATATAGGGTGTGCTAGTTATAATCTTATTTAAATAATCTTGGCTGGTAATTAAGAATTAAAAAAAACTTATACAGGTACTACTCTTGAAACCCGGGGGGCGCATGATCTATTGCGGGTCGGTTGGTCAGCAATCCTCGAAATTAATAGAACACTTTGAGGTGAGTATATATATGTACTTGTAATGATGCATATGTTATTCATCAGGACAAAGTGTAATATCTTCTTTCTTTTTCTTTCTTTCATTTCCTTTTACTTTTTAACCGTGTTAGAGCATTTCTAGATGAGTGATCTGCATTTTTTACACTCGGCCTATCTGCTGAGTACGCTCTAACCTCGCCTGTATATAAAATAAATTGTTTATTTTTTGTTGTTAATTATAAAAAAATTATTAATTGTGACTTTTCGATTAGGTCTTGGCAAGAGGGAAACGTTTCAGCTTGCGGAGAAAGCCATTGACTTTATTTCTGCTTGTGATAGATTATTTATGTTGATATTTGGTTAATGTATAGTTGACATGTAATATTAGTTATGATTATTTCTGGTTTATGTATAGTGACTTGTAAGATAGTTATGTTGATTTTTGATTTATATATAGTTGACTTGTAAGGTTATTTATATTCATATCTGGTTTATGTACGGTTGATCTGTAATTTAGTATAAGTTTTATTTATACGATTTTATGTTGATGTTGAGTTTATAAGCCTGTCAGGTTTTATTTGGTTGATTTGTAGTTAATTTTTTGTTTATTCTTTGTACACTTTTATTTTTCAAATAATTTCATAAAATGGTTGTTGTTTGGTTGATTTTGTATTTCTTAGTACTATTGAATTTGGTTCATTTAAAGTTATAAATATAACTCAACAACAAATCAAATAATAAAAAATCATGGTACAATATAGATATATGAAAATTAATTAAATATAAATAAACAATCGCTGCAAGAATAAAATTAAAAAAATGTGTAATGAACATATTTAATGTACGTTAATAATTAATTCTCGATGAGTACGATGAATAAGATATTATAATAGAGTGATTAGGGATGATATATAAGGATAATTACAATAAACAAATAATATAGTAGGATAATTATTAATTCAGGTTTTAAATCAAAATAAATAAAATAAACAAACTGAGAAATGAAAAATAAAAAATATTTTTACTCCCAATGTTTTTTCATCAACATTGTGATTTGTTTGTTAGAATAAACTAATTACTATAAATTGAACACAAATATTAATAAAAAATATCTTTTCTTCATATATATGTGTGTGTATATATATAAATTTTTTTTAATTTTTCGTATCTTCTTTTACTTTCTATTTTATAATTGCATGATTAATAAATTGGAGTGATTAAGTTACATAATGGAGTGATTTATGCCTTTTCGTCTGTTTTTAAATTAGGGAGATATATTCTAGTCTTATTTTTGGTTAGTTATAAGATATTTAAGGATAGCACGTTGAAAACTACATTCCTGTAAAATTGAGATTAATTTTATAGTGGTTAGGTATAATAGGTATTTTTTAACTATAGTTATAAAAATAGAATTAGATATCATATATTAGGTATCCATGTCAATAACCCTAGTAATTATCTATCTTATAATTATTTTTATTATAATATAATTGTGTTAATGGGCTCGAGGCCTAGTATAAGCCATGATTTAATTTAATAGTGTTAATGGGCTTAGTGGCCTTGCTATCGTATTAGAGTTTTGAATTATGAAAAAAGCCTTGAGTGCAAAAATGAGAAACAAAGAAATCCGTAAGCAAAATTCTTCTTCTTCTTCTTCCCAATAATTCTTATGACTCTTCATTGATTTTCATATCTATCTTATATTTTCATTAATAATTTAAACATACAAATTTCAGAAAAATAGCAAGATCACAAAACATTCTGACCAAAATCTATATATTGAAACACTAAAAGAATTTAAGATAATTTAATGAAGAAGAAGAATAAATTTCGTGAATTTGAAAAAATTGTTAAGATGAAATATAAGCCTCATTCATGGTAATTTATAGTACACTTCATGTTCCAACAAAATGTGATGCTACATAAAATTGGTGGAGTGATTGTACTGGTACAACATAAAAATATAATGTTAAAGTGAATATTTTTTACAATACGTAAGAAAAATGGCTAGGAAAGATAATTTCATATAAAATTGTTTTACTTCTGAAAAAGCCCATGCATATTAAAAATAAAAAAGGATTAGACAATACAAATATAAAATGGAGAACTTTTTTTTACTACACAGTGCATAGGGGATAATATAAAGTGTAAGAAATCTTTATATATAAAAATATATGTGAGTTGAGGATTTGGCTTCAAGCCTATTGGTTGAGGGTGTTTTACCGAATAAGAACACCCCAAATCCTACCGTTAGAGCGAGTGATTTTTTGGCAGCCTAATGACAAAATATAGAAAACAATATATATATATTTTTATAAACAATAATTGTTTTTTAAAGTATTATATTATTATTACAAATTTATAGAATAAGCTAAGAGAGTAATATTTAATTCCGACATCATACATGTGTGTATATATATATATAAAGAGTTTATAATTAGACAGGAATTCTATGATGCCAAATTTGGCACCATAAAACTCGTGTCATGTACTGATGTGATACGAGCTGATTGGTCAGGTCGACGGAACCTGGCAACACACCCACTAAGTTGACCCTACTATGTTTTTTAAATTACACCAACCTAACTAATCAACACATGACACGAGATTATATAACTTTTCTGAAATAAGAAGCATGTTAGAGTAAAACTTAAATGAAGAATTCATAAATGAAAGGGCTAGCAAGAGTAGATGGTCTCAAGTAAATGTGAAATAGGGAATTTTATTTTGTTGAGAATTTTGGTAAAGAACTAGAGTTAGTATAAAATATGTTGTAATTGAGTAGAGCTTGCTCGCGAGCTCGATATTGACCAAATTCGATTCTAGAGTCTTAGTTCGAGTTTGAATATTCTTGGCTCGATGACTCATCTTGACAATCGAGTCAATAATATATATATATATATATATATATATATATATATATATATATAAAATACGACTTGAGCTATGCTTGTGAGCTCGAAACCAAGGTCACTGTTAGGGTTATGCACTGGACTTGGAGATTAGCGAATATGAATCGATATTTGAATAAAAAATTCTTTGAACGGTAAATATCTGTTGACTTTCCCAAACTAAACTGTCTCGATACTTTTTATGATACGGTTCAAGAGATTTTTTAAACATTCGTCACAAGAACCGTTTCGTAACGTATTGAAGCGAAATTAGAACCAATTTATAAGAATATATATATATATATATATTTATCGTTTATATTTTAATAATGAACTAACTATACATTATCTGATAATAATTATTTTTATGTTATTTGATTTATAATATTAAAATCTTTATATTGAATAACTTTACATCAATAATGAAGTTTACTTCCACATTTTATGTTTTCACCTACTTATTTAATATAATGTTTAAAAATAGTACAATTTAATATGCTCGGTTTTATTTTAGTTCATTTAGTTTAATTTGAAATTTCAATACGAAATAAAATCTTCGGTTCTCCAGACCGAATCAGATCAAATGGAGTTTTAATTTGAAATGTAAAAATAATTCAACTCCTTTTATTTTATCTTCTTCCCCAATTTTACCCTAATCCAGTAATTTCTATTTCCATCCACTAACCCCACTGCGTCCTTTTTCTTCGTCCCGGACAAAACACCTGGCCCCTCTTTATTGAGGTTTTTTTCTTTCTCTTTTTATCTATTCACTGTAGCATACAGCTTCTCCATTTACTCGGTAATTCGTATTAAGCTCTCGCGCATATACAATATACGTATACTCGAGAACCCTCTCTCTCTCTATTTTTTGTTGAGTTTATTTTAATTTTATCTTTTTTCGGGATTATATAGTATTTCTTAATTCATTTCAGGGTTTTCTTCAGGGATTCTCAAACGGCGGTGCTTCAAGTGGAGTTTAAGATCTTAACTGTTTCCTCCTTAATATTGTGGTTTGATTACAGTCTTTTTCCCCCTTTCTTTGTTCCTGCAGAATTATAGTCTTGTTTTAGTTGGGTTTTAGAATTAAATTGTTAATGCTGTTGTTGACGGGATTCTCTTAAGGCGGGCTTAGAACTTTTGAATTCGAGGTAAATAATTACTTTCTAGAGCGAAATGAATATTTGTATGTGTATATCTCGGTTAAACATTTATATATGTATGATAGATAAAACCAATCGAGCTGAGCAAAACAATTTTTTTATTGTTTTGTTTTTTAAAATTAAATTTTCAGGAAATCTCTTTGACTTAATTGGTTCTATCATCAGAAGCTAGGCACCATTCCCTTATTTAGTTTCTTTTGGTTTTGTAACGTGGAAAGGACACATTACAGTTGAGATTCGAACTGCGCCATTTCCATTTTAAAGTTTAAACCTATAACCAATTTATCACAATGTAAGAAGACTTAATTGCTGATGAAGGCATTTTATATGATTCTTCAATATAGTCATTTGTTTAAGCGAGCACTTGATTAAGATTATCTAAAAAAAATTCTTGGAAGCTTTGTTCCAAAATCTTTTTTACCTTTTAAGATGTTATATCTTGTTGCAAAACTTGTTTTGGAAGTGTTTAGATGAAAAATGTTATAACTAAGTCGGTGAAATCTCCCTTTTGTTTTCTTTCCCTTTGGCGTTTAATGTCTCATCCATTCTTGCAGATAAAAAGAATTCTTCAAGCATAAAATGGGTGATGAATCTGGTGATGCTTTCAGTGAGGACTCATTGACTGAAAAGCTGTCCAAACTCAACAGTTCTCAGCAAAGTATAGAGTGTATCCTTTCCCCTTCTTCTTGTAAATAGTAGCTCTCTATCTCTCTACTTTAATTTCTTCACTCCTATCTTTGGAAACTTGTGTTATCCTTTATTTCTGATCTATTATGATGCAAAAAAGGCTGAAAACCTTAAAACAAGCACTGTCTGCAGCTGAGTTAATCTTGTTTTCCAAATTTGAGATTGTTTAGATGCGAAGATTGCGTGGGGTGTAGACATAAAACCAAGTGTGTGTGTGTGTATGTGTTTAATGTTTTTACTGTCGAAACGGGGTCCATCCCTGAACTTTTTGGTCTTGCATATGATTGGTCAAAGAGATATTGTAGTACAGTTTTCTCTTTTAACTATCTGGTCAGCTTTGTCTCGGTGGTGCATCTCCCACCGCAAAAGGGCGAAGCAAGTTGTTGAGACGTGGCAGACGGTATTTAAATCCGTACCCCAGGAGCGACGGGTTTCGCTTTTGTACTTGGCCAATGATATCATGCAAATCAGCAGGCGTAAAGGCGGTGAATTTGTGAATGAGTTCTGGAAGGTTCTTCCCACAGCGCTGAAGGGTGTTTATGATAGCGGTGAGGAGAATTGCAGAAACGTTGCCTTCAGACTGGTAATTTTATCTCTGCCTTGAACTTTTTCATTCTGTATTGTTACATGCTATTGCAAGTGTGAGACTACTATGTTCTATTTATTTCAGCTCCATTTTTAACTCAATAAATATCTTTGTGTATATTTGGTTTTCTTTGGGATGATGTGTGTTTTTTCGGTATTGGATTTACAAAACCATCTCTCCTTATTCCTTTCTCAGGAGCTATTCTTTGAAAAGAACAAACCCTTAAATGGTGTATCAGTTTGACGATCAAAACCACATTCTGACACCGAGCCCTCCTTTTCACTTGATTTTAATCATGTGAAGTTTTTGAGATTGGAGAGAATAGTGATGATTATGTTTTTTTTTTTTAAAGTAGAATGAAATTTCTTGAGAGAGAATGGATATGAGATGGAAATGTAATGATTAAAGTTGTTTGATATAAAATAGTATTATAATGATCGAATATGATTGATAGTTACGGTTACGTGAGTGGAAGCATAGTGAAATTTATGGGGAAATGTGTAATAATGATTAGTGAATGAATGTTTCTTTCTTTCTTTCTTTTTTTTCCCTTCCAAAACTGGGTTTAAGTGATTGGTGAGAGAAAAAAGTCAAAGAGAGTGAATAGTATAATTTTTGAAAGAAATTCAAAAAAATCTCAATCCAAAGGTAAAAAATCTCAACATGAGATTATATCCAATCACCCCATAAGAACTTCAATCTAGTTTCTGTACCTTGCAGAAGTTCGGATGAGTCAAGTGTTATTATTTTTTTTTTTTTGGTAAAAATGAGAGCTCTTAGATTCTGATGCAATAAACTCATCTCTTATGTGCTTAAATTTGTTTTACCTTTTGTGGGTAGCAAATAATTTGAAATCTAGCAAGTTGAACGTGAAGGAATATAAATAGTAGAGGATCAAAATATTCTCAAGAATTTAGACCTGCTTAATGGAGGCGAATTATGTACGTTCATTTTGTTAGTTGCTGTTTTGTTCGCATCTTCTTTGATCATTAACAGCTCTACTTCCCTATTCTTTTCCTATCTGTGGGGAACATGCTCGTAATATCAGGTTAACATATGGGCCGAAAGAAAAGTTTTTGGATCTAAGGGTCAAAGTCTTCTTGACGAATTGCTCGGCAAGAAACCCTCTCCAGTTAACGTCGGAAAGAACTCAAATCCTATAAAGGTTCTGAAGAGAGATGCCAACTCTTTGAGGATTGTAAGTCCACTCACTTGGGCCATAATTTGTTTGACATTTGTTGTTATGAGTTATGACGGTATCTTTTATTAGGATTATTATCTATGTTCTTCTGTTGCAGAAATTGGCTGTTGGAGGTGTGCCGGAAAAAATCCTAACTGCTTTCCAGCTGGCACTAGATGAAATTGCTAATGAAGAAGCGGCGTTATACGAATGCCGAAGTGCTGTTTCTTGCCTGCGAGATCTAGAGAATGACGTTAATGTTTCTTCTACAGGTTCGATCTGAGCTTGAGAATATTTCTTATCTGAACATACAATTGTTTGTGAAAATTTCCCGAAAGTACACTATTCTATTCACTCATTTTCTCCCACCAATCACATCTAATAATTATTATTATAATAAAAAAATCAATAACTGATCACGATTACACATTTTATTACAGATTCCATTATTCATTCATTCATACACGTCCAATATCACCAATCACATCCAATCATTATTTTACAATATCTATATCAAATCATCAACTTTTTTCATTTGTACATTTTCATCTCATATCCAATCACAATCAAATTATATTCATCTTTCTTCTATATTACAGTAAAAAAAAAAAGTAATATCCAAGTGCTCCCTTAGTTTCTTGTTTTTATTTGATTATGTTATGAATTGAGTGGATAATGTACAAGTTTCTGGAGAGTTACTTACTGCACTTAATGATTTTGGTAGATATGACATTGAACTAACTCTTCAGGAAACCTGCTGAGTTCTGATGCTGTGAGCGATATACAAAAGCAGGAGGACACGCTTCACCAAAGCATCAGTCAACTCGAAAAAATTGAGTCAACCAGAGTTGCTCTGATTTCTCAGCTTAGAGAAGCACTTCAGGATCAAGTATGAGTTTTGTAGGTTGCTTTGTTAAAGTTGTCTTATTGTTGTGCTTTTGATCAATTGTTTGGAAATTTTATAAATATCCTTTGCTGATGTGTTTCTCATGGCTATCCTTATGTGCTTGGAATTTAATAATTATTATTATATGAAATTGTTATTGGTTTAATAATACAATTTAACTTTTTTTTTTTTGTGCCTCATGTTCCAGAGGCGAGCGCTTCACGCTTTTCACTACTATGATTTTGTCTAATATTTCCGTGGCTTAATTACAAAACTATCCTTGATGTTAAGCCTAATTACCAATAGAAAAAACCCCAACAAATTTCCCAAAATAAAAAATTCTCCTTGATATTTATTTAAGTTTTACAGATCGCACACTCAATAGGGAGGTATGTGTCAAAAAATACAAATCTCAAGGGAGGTAATTTTGAATGATGAGTCTTTTTTTTTTCCTTTCCTTTTCGAGGTTTTTTTTTATGTTGCTTCAAGTGTTCTTTTCCCACTGGACTTTGAAAATACATATTCTGCCCTCTCTCTGAATATATGACTCATTGCACTTTACCCCTTGGACTGACCAAAAGTTAATGATAGGTCCATGGTGGATCCAATGTGGTAAAGTGCAAAATGTTCTACGTTAGGCATGTGAAGGAGAAACCTCCAAAGTGTTGTAGGCAAAGTTCAAAACTCGCTGTAATTTGGCGAGCAAAATGCAACAATATCCCCTTTTGCAATTAATTTGAACTTTAGGGGTAGTTTTTGTAATTATCTCTAGTATAGTCGGAATGGATTGAACTGTATATCTCTGTAACATGTATATTAACAACTTATATAGAGACACTTCTGAAATATGCAATTGTCACATATATTGGGCTATTTTTTATGCCCTTGTATAGACGGTGATTTAGGAGAGTTACGAGTAACATAACATAGTCTGCATTTACTGCTGAAAACTTCTCAAATTCTGACCAAAACTGTAAAATTGCAGGAATCAAAACTGGAGGTGATTCAGAGTGAGCTTCTTGTAAGTGCTTCTCTTTTGTATTGGCTGCTTCTTTCTTTTGCACTTACTCATACAACACATCACACTTCATTCAAAAGCTAAATTATGTTCCTACCTACAATTTATCGCTAGTACAAAATCAGAAAGAAGTCCTTATTTGTAATAACTCCATGCTCTGTGTACTTCTTTTATATTTATGGTTAATTACAAGAGCTACCCTTGAAGTTTAGCTTAAATTGCAATAAAATTCAATTATCTTTTAAAATTACAAGCCCCTCAGGTTGTCTTTGGATTGAGGGATTTGAGGATCCAAAGGATATCAAGATCCATGGATTTCGAATACCTTGGATTCAATTCCATTCATTTCAAATTACTTGTTTGTGTGTAGTGTGGATTTGTCAAGATTTCAAACCCATACGAGTTTTAATTCTCACAATTGTTAGTTAATAAATAATAGAACAATACATGATTTATTTTCACATTCATAAAAAACACATTTCAAACACAATACGCACTACACATATCCCACCCAAATGCACACATTTTACACACTACACACACTTCTCACACAAAACACACATTGCACATTTCACAAACTAATTGTGTAAAATGGGTGTAGTATTTGTTTTTTGTGAAATGTGTGTAAAATATTTGTTGTGTGTGTAGTAGTGTGTTTTTGTGTGTAGTGTTTTTTTGTGTGTGAAATGTGTGTGTTGTGTGGAAGGGAGAGACGATGGATTTAAAGGATTTAAAACTCATTGATTTGAGTTTTGGCCAACATGTGAATGGATTTGACGATGAATTTTAATCCATACCCCCAAATCCCTCCATTCAAACGCACCCTCAAGGTATTACAAATACCCCCTTTGATATTTACATTTGGTTTACAAACGACCCCCCAACTGGGTGCAACTTGTAAAAGCAAGGGGCTTTTTATAAATTTGAAAGACATTTTCTCTTGGGTAACTAGACTATATCTCAAGGGTGGTACTTATAATTTATCTCTAGGGATAATCACATTAACTACCCTTAACGTTTGGCTTAATTACAAAAAATTGTTAGTGGAGCTAATGGAAATTGCTGATGTCATCAAACATCGTTACAATTGCATCTCTAATCTTTCTAAACAATACAAAACCCCAATTTCTCGCCCTACATTTCACATTTACATCCTCAAACCTTTCTGAATATTACAAATAGTTAGACGAAAAAGTAGGGATGTTTGTAATATTTAGAATAGTTGACGGGTATAATTGTAAAATATTTGATGATATCAGCAAAATCTGCCCTGTCGGTGTAAGATGAATCAAACCTTAAGGGTAGTTTTTGTAATTCTTACTGTTTTGATTTATTCGTCACGCAGAGTGCTCGCGGTCAGATCGAGCAATCAGTCAATACGAAGCTCCGCCTAACATCAATCTCCTCGACACCAGCCGAATCCGGTTTCTCTCCGTCTCAAGGAACATACAATCCGACTCCGGCCCCACCGGCCCATTCCCTGACCTCGTTCGCAAACCCGACAACCAGCGAGGAGGAGAACAAAAGGGCCACAGCCGCAGCTGTTGCCGCAAAGCTCGCTGCCTCGACATCGTCCGCTCAGATGCTTTCTGCCGTCCTATCGTCCCTTGTAGCCGAAGAGGCCGCGTTAATGAGCAAAAGGCCCAAGTTAGACGAGCCTGTGATTTCGAACGATGCGAATAATCAAGAACTTGCCAGTTCGGCTCATTTCCAACCCGTTACTAGCATGCAGCCCGTTCAGTCGAGCGCACAATCCATGGCCCAATTGCAAGCGCCGTTTCTCCCACCACCGCCACTCATGGCGTCGGCCAATATGCCGTATGGCTATGGACCGAGCAATTCGGCGCCGTCAAATTATTCGATGCCACCGTTTGCTATGCCGGGCCCGCCGCCGCAGCAAAGCCAACCACAACCGCAGGTGCCGCCTGCGAATGGTGGTGGGTATTATGGGCCGGTTGGTGTTGGGTTTTATGGGCAAGGGCATCAGCTGCCTGCTCCGCCTGTAAACCGCCAGTGAGTTGGCACGTGTTTTGTATTATATTAGGATGGGTGGAAATTTGGAAGCTGTATCTGTAGTCTATTGTCGACGGTTTTAGAAGGTCGCTAATACCTTTGGTCCTTTGACCCAGCAATATGGGACTTGTGCAAATGTAAAATACATGCAGTCTTGAGTATTTATTTTGCTAATATAGATTGGCCAAGATTATCCGCAAGTTTTGCATTTTTTGGCCTAGCCAGATGTGTATGGTGGAATATAGATGTGTATGGTGGAATATGATCGATTTAGGCCCTGCTTGGTTGAGCTGATTCAAACAACGGATAGCTGGTAACTGATAGTTGGTAGCTGATAACTGATAGCTGATTTTCAATTAGTGCTTTGTAAATTAGTTAATTAAAGTAGCTGATTGAAGATTAATTTATCAATATAGACATGATTAGAAAATATAAAATATTATACATAAAATATATATATATATATATATATATATATATATATATATATAAAGAATAAAAGAAATAAAATTATAATAATTAATGAAGACTTCCCAAAAGATTATTTAAAAAAATAATTATAATAATAAATAAAACTTTAATTATGACTAATAAAAATATTTTTGTAAAATATAAAGTAATATATTAGTTTATAAATAATATATTTTTTACAATATAAAAGGATAAATGATTTTACCAAATAATGTAAGAGCTTATTAGAAAAAGCTACTATTTGTAGTTTTTTCTGAACAGGAGCCTATTAGGCAGAATAAACTATCAGGAACTTATTCTTTGTTCTTACCAAGCAGCCTAAAAGAGCTTATTGTGATGGAATAAGCAAAAGCACTTTCAATAAGATCAACCAAGCAGCACCTTAATGTTTTTTTTTTTTGAGAGAAATGTCCCTGATACGATATTGGGTACTATGTCAATGTCATTTCCATATTAGGTCATATTCATTTCCACTTTCGTTCATTTGGAGAATTCAACTCAAAACGCAATCATTTGTGAAATTTTGGAAAAAAGATACATTTTTCATTCATTTTCACCTGTATTCATTCTCATCAAATACTTTATAGAAATAAATCAAGTAGGTAATCATTGCTACATATTATTATTCACAAACCATTCGAAATTTCAAATTATCAATCATATACAATTATCATCACTATTTTTATATCAACTCAACTTCCATCAAATTCTAGCTTAAAGAAAATCTCGAAATTGTAATCAGTCACAACTTCAGGCTTTTACACTCGGCAACCTATATACAGGAACCCATACTCCTCAATGAGCCAGCTTCAAATCTAATTTGAAACAGTAACTTTACAACCTCTAAAGGTTGTCTCCAGTTTCTCTAATCCCCACACTTGCTTTGTTTCGATCACCGGTCAGCCCTTATCTTGGTCTAACGTAAGATTATCGTCTCCCCAAATGGAACAACTGTCACTTATAGCTGCAAATGACACTTCCAAGTCTCCAACACCTTTGGGCGAACGGAAATGGAATTCAAGAATCAAAACTGCAGCCAAGATTTTTCTTTCTTTCTTTCTTTCTTCCTTTTTTTCTTTTTTTTTCTTTTCCAAATTGCATTGTAAAGCTTTCTTTCATCTCACTGGCTTGTCAGGTAACCGTAAAACCATGTTTACCACATAACTTCTACGAGAGACCGTCCCTAGTTTTCCTGCACATGCACTATTTGACATGAAGCTAAAAAAGAGCTCTGTTAAATGAACAACATTCTCATAAATAATCCAATCTTTATAGTTTCACCTAGATTTGATATGGATTATTCATTGAATCTAGAACTAGGTGTACAAAATATGACGATGCATAATAATGCGTCAACGCCTATCATTAAACCTTGGTAATAATAGTTTGACTTGTTCATGAGATTTCATCCATATAATAGTTTGCGGGGATCAAACTTCAAAGAGTATCATCTTGTGACATAATTTGACATTTTATTCTGATGTTAAGTTTGTGTTCTGAATCAAACTGAATCAAAATATGAAGAACAAACCATTTGAGAGTGCAAAATGACAAATAGATCAATTTGCTTCAAGAAAAATAAAATTGTATAAGCAGTTAATGCAATAAAGCAACGGGATCTGACCTTACAGCTTCACTGCCCTTCAAAGCTGCAAAGCTCGCAAGTTCTCTTATAAGAACGAAGTTTCGTTCATCCATTGCCCTTTTGTCAAATATTGCGTCTGATAAAACAACTGCTGATGCTCCCCGAGCAATATACTGGTCTACTGTATCTGTATTCAAACTGAGATATCAGTTTATATACGGATAATAACAAAGGAAAAAAAAAACATATTTCTTTTGTAACTAAGAAGAGAAAAGCAAAAGATAATGAATTACAATTTGAAAAATCACATTGTGTCCTTTTCGTCACGCAATGTATAGAAGAATATTCCTTAAACCAAAAACAACAAATTGCTATAGATATGCTTAAAAAGACGAAAAAGTCTGAGTAGTAACAATATTGGCACATATGCAAAAAAACAAACAAACAAACAAAAAAACTCAGCTTTTGTACCTATTGTTATGCCTTGTGATGCGACCAATGGAATATGGGGAAACGGCTTCTTGAGTGCTGCTATATAATCAACACCACCTAATGCAGAGACAGGATAAATCTGTTCCAAAAACAAAAGAAAACAAGGACACGAGTCATTTGAATCTCCAACCGATACTCAAAAACAGAGGAAAAAAAGAAAAAAGGAAAAAATAAAAAAAAGAAGGTTAACCTTGATGATTTTGGCACCAGCATTGTATGCAAATAATATCTGCACAACAGTTACAGAATTTGACAAGTCATTAAAAACAAAAGATATTTAAATTGATTATATATCAAAAATAAAATATGTAAATAAATAAATAACTCAAGAAAATGATACAAATGGAAAAAAGAAAAGAAAGGATAATTAGACATACCTCGGTTGGGGTTGTTGCTCCAGGTATATACAGAGCTTGACCCTCCACAACATCATCCAAAATGTCCTGAGACCATCAAATGTGTTTACTCACCAACAAAACTGAATAAACATTTAACTTTTAAGATTGACATGATAACATTGTTAGCTGAAATAAGAAGTAAAATATTCAAACTTGTTTGATACCTTCACCATCGCAGGACTCATTAGGAACTTAGCTCCGAGTTTTAATGCATCTTTTGCATCTGCTCTATCTAAAACAGTTCCAACCTGTGATATCATTTCTATTTTTCATATAGCACAATATTATACTTATTTTAAAAATAAAGAAATATTTAATCCATAAATGACTTGAAAAGTACATACGCCTAATGAAGCCGAAGGATATTCTTGGACCAAACATTGCAAAGCCTGTGTAGAGAAAACACGAAAATTATATTGGCTGATAAATTTACAGGACCAATCCGTAAAAGACGGGTAGGACGGTAAAATTCACATTTACCTCAAAAACACCTGGTGTGGACATTGTGATTTCCAACTGCAAAGTGACCAGAAAGAAAATCAGTCAAAACACTCACATGCCATCTGATCTGAGTTAAGTGTTCTTTCCCATTTATATGAAGATTATAGAAAAAAAAAAAAATCAGTTTTATCATCTTTGGTTAATGTAGATAACAGAAGTCCATAATTCTACTAAAAAACTTTGTGAATATAAACTTACAACTGAAATTCCACCTCTAAGAGCTGCGCGGGCAGCTTCAATTGCTACCTCTGCACTAAAACATAACAGTCGAAGATAAGTAGCTAAGCAACCGTAAATAATTACCCAGAAAATAAAGGTCACGACTAAATCAATACACACACACATTGGGTTATGTGCGTGTGTGTGAAAAATAATGGGTTTTTGACCTTTGGGAGCGAAGGCAAGCAATTACGCCGGAACTCTGAAGGTCGGTCAAGACTCTGTCAGCGACACCACCATTGGGAGAAACAGCGACGGAGTTATTGTGGGAAATTTTACAGCGGAAATGAGATGAAAAATGTTTGCAGTAAGAATAAGCTAATAAAGGAGTAATAAAGGGTTTTATTGTTGACGAAGAGAGAGAATGATTGAGAGGCCAAATGCTCGCAACCGCCATAGTCATCCTTGGAAGCACAGAGATACTCTTTAAATTGCACTTGGACCAAGATGGATGGATATTGTTTGAAAAAGGATTAGTAAACAAAGCTAAAATGCAAAATACCGGGGGCAAGATATTTCATGTTACTATGCACGGTAATAACTTTTTAAGTTCATGTAATTGAACTTGAATGGCCATTGATTTTTTTTTTTTACTCTTTTGAAACGGGTCAATATTGATGTGACAAAAATAAATAAAAAAATTGTAAAAATAAAATAAAATTTGCTATAATAGTATAAAATTATTTTAAAAAGATAGAAATTAATTTTTAAATTACGAAATTAAAAATAACTTTTGGAAAAATATTTTAAAAAATCTGGAATTATTTTAAATATACAAATTTATAACCTCATTAAATAATTTCACATTGTTAAAGTTTTTTTTTTTTTTTTTTTTGTTTTATTCTTATAACCACTTTTTATTATTTTTGCCACGTCAACTTTGACCGATTTGAAAAAAAGTCTAAACTTGTCAAATTCAACTGTTGCTAATCGGATCCCATGAAAAACAAAATTTTTGGAGACCCATTGGGTTAAATTGCGTAAATTTAAAATTACCATAACAAAATTTACTGGTAGTATCTTGCCACCATTCTAATATTTTGCATTTTAGCCGTAAACAAATTGAATATTTGGGAGTAATTTGTTAGGCTGTGTTTAGAGAATTTTGGGGTTTGTGGTGGTTTTGGATTTTGTTCAATTTTTTTAAAAGGGCAGTATTGTATGTTGCTAGTGAATATTGATGTATCATTATTTTGGATTTACTCCCAACTTTTTGACAATTATATCCCAAAATGTTTACCAGTTTAATTTGCAAAAATATAT
>BMAC01000037.1:1865816-1883281 GCA_014905375.1 Phtheirospermum japonicum
GATCTGATTGTTATGGTTGGATTTTCATTTATTGTCCTATCAGTAGTGGCCGTTTACCAACAACATTAATAATATTTGATTTAAAAAATTTACAAGTAATAATAATATAATCATATTCATAATCATCATAAACAAAGACATAAACCTTAGTTTTAATGATTACAAACTCAAGTGATATTTATTATAACACAATTGTGTTTTCATGCCCAACAATCAATAAAATAAGACAAATACCTTGTGTGAGACCGATCTCATAGTATGAGACCAATTTTAACCCATTTTGTTAGTCCCGTCCCACCCAAGTCTGCTGACCCGCCCCACCCCCACAATCACACCAATTAAAAAAGAAAAAGAAAAATATTTCACGGGAATTGGATTCAGCCCAGTGGTAAAGGGCACTTTTTTTGGGCAAGCAGACCCAGGTTCAATTCCCATCGGGTGGCGTGAGTGTGTTAATTTTCTTATTTAGAACAAATATTTTATTTGTTTGTAGTGAAAGACATAAAAAAAAAAAAAAAAAAAAGAAAAACATCTCACATTACCCTATCTCTTTCTCACACACGCTCGTCACATTTCTCTTGCCGGAGCGGCACTGTATCTCTCTATCTTTCAAACAAATGATCTCCGGAGAATAATATCAAAAATTAGCGAATATACAGAGATAGAGAGACACAATCAGAGACACTCGATCCACCAAGAGTCGCGAGTCGGCGTTGCCCATGGGCTGGGGTTAGATCGACTATTCTTCAACCCTAGAGAGACAAGTCCCATCCTCGAAGAAGTTGAATTGTAAGGAAATCTCACTTATTAACAGAGCGCGACGTTAGTAGTTGTGGATTTTAGGAATTCATTTCTTATTTTTAGGGGTTCGGTGGAGTAAATGGTGAAGGCCATGGATTAAATCGTTCATATGTGTTGAAATTAAGGTGACGAGGTGAGTGTTCAATTATTACTTCTACTCCGGGAAAAGAAGGAAAATAAATCTCTTGCACTGTTCGCTATAGCCATTTTCAAGGTTCTTTTTTTTTTTCTTTTTTAATGTGAAACTATAAGAGTAAAAATATTCATCAAAGAAAGATGTGTGCTGATTTTGGTGTGTTTGGAATGATGATTTTTTGATGATGTTAGATTTGGTTTTATTGAAAACATTTGTTGAAGTGTATCTCTAAATTGCTTTCGGATGAATCTGAGGAGGATTCATTTTGTTATCCATCTGATGATGAATTGGTATCTGGTTTAGCCGAAGAAAATGAAGCCCAAGTTGTAGCAGTCCAACATTTCAATGGATCAAACGAGATCATGTCCAAACAGATGTCCTCGCAATTACACGTATACAAAAGATGACACCATCATCCTGTTTGTTTAAACATCCCTCTACAAATCTAAAAGAGATGTATATTTTATATGGTGATCGGATTACAATTGTCAATTCAGGTATATGTAGCGAGAAATATACTTGATTTGTTGCTCTAATTGCTCTGTCCTTGTTCCACTTGGATATGTACAACAGTGGATGCACCTTCAAGTAAAAGGCTCCAAGCTCTATCAAGGAAATCAGAAAGTTTGCTCTTAAACAGGTGAATTGGGCCCTCTCGATAGGAATATTTGTTATATCCTGGCGGGTAAATTACACTCATCACACAATAATTGTTTTCTGATTACTTGAGCACAGTTGTTACATTCAATGAGTTTGTTTCCTAATAATGCATTGCAGGGTTGAAGCATCAGCTTTGCTATACCAAAGAGCTAATGAGCTTTACTAATTTTGTATATACCATCTATACTGCATGTTTTTTGTCTTTACAAAATACTAAGGCTCAATATGTTACTAAATTTGTGTTGCTTGTAATAAATAGACTATTGGGACCTCAGAAATAGAAATGTAGATGATAGTCTTTTGATGCTAAAATCATTGCAGTTTTATTGCAGAATCCTCCTGAAGAGTTTGTGAGAAAAAGTTTCGCAGATGAGGAACAACGAGTCATTTCTTGAATTGTGGTAGGGAAAGGATTTGACACTAGTTGAAAATCTATACTGTGGTTATATATATTCGCTCGCAGAATATGCTGATAAGGTTTCTTCCTCGAGGGTTTCGACAACAAAGGGTTAGGTCGCAGTTTTGTTATAGATAACGACATATGGTTTCATCTTCGTGCGAGTTTGTTGTGTTGTGGTGGTTCGAGTCCTATAGCAGTCGCAGTTTAGTTGTTATTTGTTGCTTATTACCCCTCTCTTGCGTCTATATGGTGTTTGTCTGTATTTTATGTAATTTATAGTGTGGGTGTTGTATTTTTATATTTGTGAGCTTCTATAATGTATTTTAATGACTTGGGAAGCTCATAAGGTTTTCGCTTTTCTCCCACTTACATTTTCATGATCTCTGGACTGGAAAAAAGGGTGTGATATTGTTCATGTAATTGACCTTGGATATTGGTATAAACTATAAAGGCTTTGTTCTTATTGTGGTGCTTTTTCATGATCTTTTGAATGTTATATGCTTTGGACAATTTTGGCTAAACTGATGTGGAATGATACCCAGAGGGGTTGTTGATGATTAATCGAACTGAAATTGGCAATTTCTCCTATTTAGTCGATTTTTTTAATGTCATGATCGAAGTATTACAAAGTGTTGTTAAAACATCACAAAATATAACTATAGTATTACAAAACATAGTTTGTCTATATTTATATTTACTTTTTTTTACGTCTATATATATTTTAAAGTAAGTATTACAAAGTGTTGTTAAAATATCACAAAATATAACTATAGTATTACAAAACATAGTTCGTCTATATTTATATTTAATTTTTTACGTCTATATATATTTTATAGTAAGTATTACAAAGTGTTGTTAAAGTATCACAAAATATAACTATAGTATTACAAAACATAGTTCGTCTATATTTATATTTAATTTTTTTACGTCTATATATATTTTATAGTAAGTATTACAAAGTGTTGTTAAAGTATCACAAAATATAACTATAGTATTACAAGACATAGTTCGTCTATATTTATATTTAATTTTTTACGTCTATATATATTTTATAGTAAGTATTACAAAGTGTTGTTAAAGTATCACAATATATAACTATAGTATTACAAAACATAGTTCTTCTATAATATGTTTACTTTTGCTTGAATTTTATAATACTTTTAGTTGAATTTGTGATACTTTAAAGTGAATTTGTGATACTTTAAAAATAATTAGATTGTTAAAATACCACAACACATAATTAAAGTATCATAATTCACAAGTTTCTAATTTCTATTTCCTATCTATGCTTTTTTTTATATAAGGTAGTTAATGTATCACAAAATATTGGTAAAGTTCTACAAAACATAGTTCAAGTATCATGGATTGTTAATATGTGATTTCTATTTTTCCATCTATATATTTTTTAACTCGATATATTTTAGTATCACAAAAGATTGTTAAAGTATCACAAAGCATTGTTAAAGTATCACAAATTTTTATACATGCTTTTAAATTAAAGCATAGTTAAGAAAAAAATTATAACTCAAGATGTTTAAGTATCACAAAATGTAGTTATAGTATTACAAAATATTATTAGAGTATCACAAAATATAGTTAAAGTATCGCATGATGATATTAATTATTTTTAATACTTTTTATTATTATATGTAATTAAAGTATCACAAAATATATTTAAAGTATTACAAAATTTTGTTAAAGTATTACAATTCACAAGTTTCTAATTCCTATTTTATATCTATGATTTTTTATACAAGGTAGTTAATGTATCACAAAATATTGATAAAATTTTACAAAACATAGTTAAAGTATCATGGATTGTTAATATGTGATTTTTATTTTTCCATCTATATGTATTTAACTCGATATGTTTTAGTATTACAAAAAACTGTTAAAGTATCACAAAATATTGTTAAAGTATCACAATTTCTTAGATCTGCTTTCAACTTAAAGCATAGTTAAGCAATATTTCTAACTCAATATGTTTAAGTATCAAAAAATATAGTTAAAGTATTACGAAAGATCGTTAAAGTATCACAACTTTTTTTCTTTAGATTAAAGCATAGTTAAGTAACATTTTGTACTCAAGATGTTTAAGTATCACAAAATATTATTAAAGTATTACAAAATATTGTTAAAGTATCACAATATTTTTCGATATTTATTTTCTAGTTTTTTATCCCAGAAAAATTGAAAAAACTCATCAAATATCCGCTGTTCACCGTATAGCAATATTGGGTTGTACAATTCTTCGTTTTATTGTTGCGCATCAACCTGCGAATTTTCAAATTTTTTTTTACTATTTTTCCAGTTAGTTTGAAAAATTGAAAAAACTCACCAAATATCCCAGAAAATTGAGAAAATTCACCAAATATCCTTTGTTCATTTTACTTCAATTCTGATCTGTACGATTATTCATCTTATTATTGTGCATCAATCTGCAAATTTTCAGACTTTTCCGATTTATTTTACTATTTTTCCGATCAGTTTGGAAATTGAAAAAACTCAAAAATTGAAAAAATTCACCAAATATCATTTTTCACCGTTTTGCAATTCTGAGCTGTATGATTGTTCGTCTTATTGTTGCGCATCAACCTGCAAATTCTCAGATTTTTCCGATATTTTTAACTATTTTTCCGGCCAGATTGAAAAATTGAAAAGATTCACCAAATATCCCAGAAAAATTGAAGAAATTTACCAAATATCCGTTGTTCATCGTTTTATAACTCTGGGCCATATAATTTTTTGCCCTATTTTTGCGCATCAACTTGCAAAATTTTAGATTTTTCTGATTTTTTTTACTGTTTTTCCGGCCAGTTCTCTCGAAATTTGGGCGTAAAACTGCGGAGGGAGAAAGGAGCAGAGACAATATTTTTTTTTCTTTTTATATGACGTAAAGCGGGTGGGGTGATTAGGTCAGTGAGTGGGTAGATTGAATGTGGGTCGGGTCATTGAGTTTGGATAAAAAGTGATCTCATACTATGAGACCGGTCTCACCCAAGACCTAAAACAATTATAATGAGCATTAAAATTATTACAACCAGTAATCCTTTCCCCAAATTGTGGTGAGATGGACAAGTTCGCAAATCAGATGTATCTCTTTCGGTGTTCTTCAATTTCCAATCTCACTTTTCGGGCATGTGTTAAAAATAACTTTATCTAAGTTTGCACCATACAAGTTCAAAATCACTCCAAAATACAAACAATACCAATAAGTAGAACCTCAATTTCACAACCACCACCATAATTACAAACATATATCATCATAAGGAAAAAACGAGAAAAACTCAAGTTAAAAAACATATGAATTACTTATGGTCAATTGAATTGCCCAGTTTATTAAGATGGTGTGTTAATGTCTCATAGGGCTAATATCAACCCTCTGAGGCCCAAAATGTCTCCTGGGCCCAGGAGGCAACTTGGAGAAGACGGACGTTATTTAGCCGAACCACAGACTTTTCCCCCTCCGAGCGGGCTTGCCAGTCGCCCTCGCATTTCATCGCCGTGGTTTTAGCCAGAAAAGTACTTCCGACAATTGCGAAGCCGTATCGGAACTACAGTTTCCGTCGCTACCATCACCTTCAACACCAATTCTTTGCATTAATACATTAAAAAAACATGGGACTTCAGCCAATGCCTTTTCACATCTCCAGATCAGGACCAGGCTGAAATGGGTATTTGTGTAGAAATAGTGAGAGAGGAGATAGAGAGACCCTTTTCAAATCTCCAGAATGTGATCGGTCTGAGATGGGTACTTGTATTCAGCACATCGTTCCCCGATACCCACTCCTAAATCCACAACTTACTTCTATTTTTCCAGCATTGAAATCTTTCATTACATCTGTAAGAATTCCACCAGCTTTGTCTTGTGTCAGATTGACCCCCAAATTAATGTAGAGGGTTAACGTTTTTGAATCACTTTATTATATGATGCGCCACGTTCCACCACTACCTTCAAGAAACTCAGATGATCATATGTGTCATCCTCAAGAATTTATGTGTATTGTCCTTGAGAGCTTGAAATATTGTTGAAAATTTCCAAAATTTCGTTGAATGTTTTCAACATATCACTTGGCGCCTGTGTTCTTTTTTGTGACATATCAGCCACCAAATCAGAAAAATCAAACATCACACCATCCATCCTTATTAGAACCTCATACATTATGCCACATAATCCTATATGAATCTAATTTCATAAATCAACAAAATTTCATAATAATTCAACAAGTTGTATGTTAATAAATCACAATTTCTTATTTCTTAACATGTATCTTGCAATGGCTCATTTGCTGCTTTCACATTCTCTAGTAAGGGCATTGCTATTTCCTTCTCATCTATCGTGGTCTTTTGAAACTTTTATATTCTATTGAGTAGTTTGCATTTCCGTAAACCTCCAGATTTTACTTCTTCAGTTGCTCTTATTTTTTTTGTTCATAGATTCAGTATCCTAGCAAGCAATAATATGAATTGTTCTTTTTTCAGCTCTCAATTTTTACTACACTCGATCAATGTAGAAAAGTTACAAATAATTGTATTGCACATTTAGTTTCAGAATGATATATTTATATCCTCCACTTTCAAGCATTATTGCACATCGGTAGACATTAAAGTTTTTCAATGACATATCTGCCTAGCCATGCATCAATATGAGATATTTCAGTTGCAGCAAGATCTTGCTCATCTGGCATATTATTAATCATCTAAAATAGCTGGTTCATAGACATCCTTATCTTTACCTTTTCACCGATGATTGTCCCTTTTTAGTGTTTTTTTCACTTTTAGACATAGTTTTAGTCCTCAATATCTCATTAAAATACTCTTTATCACTTAATTTTTCATCAAGTTCTTCCTCAAGATCTTTCTATTTAAGTTCTATTTTCTTTCTTTTCTTGTGGACTGGTTTCCTATCTGGATCTCTCTTTGATCTTCTTTCCTCTTGCATAATATCAGTTAAAGTCATATTTTCACTATCTGTAGCATACAAAAATTGCTTATATTAGTAACAGATGTACATTAAGAATCCAGTATGATATATATTAAAATATAAAGTGATATAACTGATGTACACAATACAGGTAAGAGAGGGAAACAAGAACACAATCATAAACTCAATGTATAGGCAGATCAGGAGTGATGTATCCATAGTTTTCAAGCGATGTACACAACACTGAAAGGAAAAAAAATTCATAAATTCAATGTACAGACAGGCCATGAGTGATGTACCCACAATTTTTAAGTGATGTAGACAACACATGTAGGAGGTGGAAACAAGAACACAATTACAAATTCAATGTATAGGAAGACCAGGAGTGACATACCTATAGATTTCAAGTGATGTACACAACACAGGTAGGAGGGGAAACAAGAACACAATAAAAAACTTAGTATATAGACATATCATGAGTGATGCAGCCACAATTTTTGAGCGATTTACACAACACAAGGAGGGGGAAAAGAGAAACAATCACAAACTCAATGTACAAACAAATCAGGAGTGATGTACCCACAACTTTTAATCAATGTACACAACACTGGGGTGGGGGTGGGGGGGAGCACGAAAAAATAGTGTCAAGCATAATCAAAACATATAATTCCAAAACCTACTGTATAATTAACCATGTACGAAAATGAAGCATAATCGAAGTACAAAATTAAAACACACTGCTAATTAGTTATTTTACATGTTGACATCTGGGTAGAATTGATGTATTTTGTAGGAAGCCCGACCTATGTCTCGAAGAACAACAACTAGAGAATTTATCATTGTTCTCTGAATTTCCCAATCAATTTTCCATTGGTTTCTCAGAACCTGGTGGTGGTTTTTGGTTGATTTTTATCTTTTTGAATTGTGCTTGTTTTGTGTGCTAAGAAGGTTTTGAAATGGGACTAAAAAAAGGCGGTGTTGAGTAATAAAGTGAGAGAAGAGAACCGCGGACGTGAGAATTTATTTAGTATGGCTTGAAAAATTTGTAGTTTTGGTGCTGGGGTGTACCATATAATGATTGGAATTATACCATGCACTCGGGTGCACCCTGCATGGTGCACTCGATCGATTCGCACTTTGATATTATGTGTGATGAATATATATGTTCTGTGCGATGGTATACGAGTATTTTGTGCGATGGATATGAATGTTATGTGTGATGAATATGATTGTAATATATTAATTTCATATTCGCAAAATTGAGAAATATGGTTTATGAATGATGGATATGAGTGTTATATGTGATGAAAATATGTGTTTTGTGTGATAAATATGGATATTATGCGTGTTGGAATATTTATATTTGGTATTGATTATATGTGTTTTGAATATTCATAGAACATAACATACACATACTATATCTTACAAAACATACATATTCATTTTTGACGGGACGCGCCTAAGAATCTTTTTGATAGGGTTTTGATAGCTACTTTGACAACACCCACTTACACTTTCCCGTCAACTGGATCTCGATGGCCACTTTGATGGGAAGACCCGTGTTGCCAAAAGTCACATTCATCACATATAAAACTCATATACCATCGCATAAATTATACATATACTATCACACAAATCATATATATTCATCATACAGAAGGAACTGAGTGCATAATGGTGCATGTGAGTGCACCATATACCGTCTCATGATTTGGTTGTGAAATTAAAACCCATTGATAATAAGTTAATTATTGTATTAATCTGAATGGATGGGGAATATCTCTTTAGACTATTATATAACCTATAATAACTCAACTGTTAGAGCCATGGCATTTGTAAAACCATTGAGGCGACTATCTAGCTTAAAATAGTGAATTTATAACCATGTCTCTTAGATTAGCATATTCAAAAGCCTAATAACTTAAACATGCACATTCTAAGAAATTGTCATTATTCAGAATGAAGTTGTAAAACCGGATGTTCTACATAGTTGTAAAATGTTATTATTGTTGAATAATTAAAATAAATTCATTGTATTAGATTTGAAGAGTCTGGTTTTTAGAGTTATCTATTCATGTATTTGATTATGGTACATGAATTATTTATAGTCTTTGGTTTGTCTTAATTAATTAGATGAAGTTGAAGGGTGTATTTTCTTATGTATAAATACCCCAAGTCTTAGAATCATTTGTAAGAAACATGTTCAAGTTTATTCAATCAAGAAAAAGTGTTTCCTCCACTTATATATTATATGTGTGAGTTTGAGTGCTTATATGCCCTTCACATTCTAATAATTTGTATCAAGATCCATTTGTGGTCGAGAGATGAAATCTTGAAGAAAAAGGACGAAAGGAACACCATTCATAGTTTCGTCACCCACCAAAGGGAATTATTATATTGGAGCATTAGGATGAAAGCCTTGGTAGGAGCCTATGAATTATGGGACTCCATGTAGAGAGGTGATGATAAAACAAATGATGCCAATAAGAAAGATTAAAAGGCGCTCACACTCATTCATCAAAGTTTGGATGAGAAGATGTCGAAAAAGTTGTTGCGACAACTACCTCCAAGCAAGCATGGGAAATTCTTCAAACTTCATTTAAAGGCGTAGAAAAAAATGAAAAAAGGTGCGTCTCCAAACACTTAGGGGTGAATTCAAATCCTTAAATATGAAGGATTCTGAATCGATATAGGATTATATATCAAGAGTTTTGGAAATCACAAATAAAATAAAGAGATATATATGGAGAAGGCATGAACGATGAACGTATCATTGGGAAAATCTTGAGATCTTTAGATCCAAAATTTAATTATGTAGTTGTTTCCATTGAAGAGTCCAAAGATTTAGACACCATGACCATTGATGAACTTGCGTGTTCATAACAAGTCCATGAAAAAAATAGAAGAAACTGACTCAAGAATCGGTGGAACATGCTTTGAAAGCAAAGTTGTCATTAAAAGAGAAGAAGGCGAATCAAGGCACCTCTCTAGAGGTCGGGGAGGTGGTCGTGGCCAAGGGAACTTTTGAGGTTGTGGAAGAGGCAAACACGGACATAATACATATGCAACCAATGATAATAGTTATGCATCTGGCGGTAATAACTATGCAGTCCAGAATCAAGGAAGAGGCAACAGATGGGGTAGAGGTCTGAGAGCTGGAGGATACAAGCCAAGTCAAAAATGTTATGACAAATAAAAATGTTGAATGTTATACTTGTCATTGTTTTGGTCATTATTCATGGGAATTTAAGAACGATGTTGAAGAGAGAAACAATCTCATGGAGAGCAACGATAAAGAAGATGTGGATCCTACTTTACTTCTTACTTGCAAAAATAATCAATATGAGAAGGGGAGTCAATGATATCTTGCTTCTGGTTCAATTATCCATATTTATGGAAAGAGAGATCTAT
Organism: Phtheirospermum japonicum; assembly: GCA_014905375.1. Lineage (NCBI taxonomy): Eukaryota > Viridiplantae > Streptophyta > Magnoliopsida > Lamiales > Orobanchaceae > Phtheirospermum > Phtheirospermum japonicum. The sequence continues at coordinate 1,876,149 of BMAC01000037.1, forward strand.
TTGTGGAACTTGATGAATCAATCGATAGAGACATAACTTTTAGAGATTCTTCTAAAGTTTAAGTCAAATGAAGAGGTACGATTTTGATTCGTTCGAAATATGGAAGCCATCAATCAATTTCGAATGTGAAGAGTAATGATATGAGTTTGGGAAAATTTTTGGATAAAAATTATGATATTCATTTGAAGAATATAAGTTTGACAATGAAAGATGAAATTGGTCGATTGTTGGACAAAATCTCCATGACGAGAAATATTATGTTTCTGTTAAACATTCAAACTGATGTTTCTATATGCTTGAAGTATTGTTTTAGAGATGAGTCATGGATATGACATTTGAGGCTTGGACACTTGAATTTTGATGGCCTCAAAATGATGAGTAAAGAGAGAATGGTGAAGGAACGAATTGCCTTTCATAAATCATCTCGATCAACATTGTGAAGGATGTATTTATGGTAACACGCAAGAAAGATTTTTCCAAAGGAGTCTTTGTCAAGAGCTCGGAATCCCTTGGAGTTGACTCACACAAATATTTGTAAACCTATTAAATCTCATTCACTTGTCAAGAATACATGGTGATTATTCTCGTAAAACATGGTGTATTTTTTGAAGGAGAAATCAAAGGTATTTGAGACCCTTAAGAAATTCAAGGCGATGGTGGAGAAACAAAGTGGCTATCAAATCAAATCACTTCACTACGATAGAGGTGGAAAACCCACATTACTCCATATTCACCACAACAAAATGGAGTAGCTAAGTGGACGAATAGAACTATTCTTAACATGGTGAGGAGTATGTTGAAAAGCAAAATATGCCGAAGGATTATTGGACAGAAGCCCTTTCATGTGCGGTCTTTTTGATGAACCGAATCCATATGGAAAGTGTTCATGGAAAAATTATCAAGAATCTTGGAGTGGCTACAAGCCAATTATTTTACATTTGCGAGTATTTGAAAGCATATCCTACACACATGTAGCAGATAAAAAATGAATGAAACTTGATGATAAAAGTGCAAAATATATTTCATCGGCTATGATCTAAATTCAAAAGGTTATAAGTTATTCAATACGAATAATGGGAAAATTATGATAAGTCGAGACGTCAAGTTCGATGAAGAAGGTGTGTGGGGGTGGAAAGATCAAAAGAATAATTATCTACATGTCTATTTTTTGATGACGAGGAAGAAGTTCTGGAGGAAACACCGCCACGACACCACCACCACAAAATACTCGTGTTGATGACTCGAGTTCGAGTAAAGGTCCTCAAAGATTTAGAAGCATGTGTGACTTGTATGATGCCAACGAAGAAGTAACGAATTTGCGTACATTTACTCAATAATGTTTATTTGTCTAAATTGAACTAGTTGATTATGATGATTCAATCCGTGATGAAAAATGGCGAATTGCCATGAATGAAGAAATTAAGGTGATCGAGAAGAATGATACTTGGGAGGTTGCATCACTTTCAAGAGGTAATAGATCGTTTGGCGTGAAGTAAGTGTATAAAATAAAAAGAAATGTGAATGGAAAATTTGAGAAATACAAGGTGAGATTGGTAGCAAAAAGCTAAAAGCAATAGGTGGGGATTGCCTATGATGACATTTTGGCGCCAGTAGCTCGTCTTGAAACTATTCGGTTGATCATTTAGATTGAGTCAAAATCATTGAAAAATCCATCAATTGGATGTAAAGTTCGCTTGCTTGAATGGAGTTTTAGAGGAGGAAGTTTATGTCTATCAAGGCATTGACATTGAAGGGCATGAAAATAAAATGTTGAAATTGAAGAAGTCTTTATACGGCTTGAAACAAGCCCCTCGTGCTTAGAATAGTCGAATTGACAACTATTTTCAAGAAAATACTTTTATCAAATTTCCACATGAACATGGACTTTATGTATAAAAGAACAAAAAATGGTGATATGTTGCTTGTTTGTTTGTATGTGGATGGTTTGATTTTTATAGAGAATAATCTAAAGATGTACGATGAGTTCAAGAGAGACATGGCGAAAGAGTTTGAGATGACGGACATTGTATTGATGTCTTATTATCTTGGCATTGAGTGAAGTGAAGAGATGATGGAATATTCATTTCTCAAGAAAGTTATGCAAAAGAAACTCACAAGAAATTTGAGATGGAGAATTGCAAACCGGTGAGCACCCCTATGGACTGTACAGTTAAATTGTCTTCACATGATGATTGTGAGAAAATAGTCCAACATTCTTTAAAGGGTAAACCTCACTTTTGGTACCCAAAGTCTGACGAAATCTCAGTTTCAGTACCCGGGTTCGCAAAGTATAAAGATTATAGTACCCCAAGTTTGATTTCGATCTCACTTTCATAATTAAGGTTAACTTTTTCGTTAAAGTTAATGTGAAAATCATATTTGGAGGGAAGTAATTAATTTAATTCAAAAAATAAAAAAATATAACCCAAAACTTATAAATTTGTAATTTTGTATTTAATAATATAAAATAATTAATTTAATTAAAAATAATAATAAACAATATAAAAAAATCGATAAAAATATTCAAAAACTAAAAAAAAAAGGGGGTGGGTGGGTGTGTGTGTGTGTGTGTGTAAAGAAATGTAAATAAAAAAAGAAAATATATAAATATGTAATTCAGGAAATAAAATATAATAATTAATTAAATTCAATTTTTTTTTTTGGAAATTCGAAGAAAAAAACAAACAATATTTAATTAAATTTAGAGAAATCTTATTTAAAAATATAAAATAAATCCGATTCTTCTAATAAAAATATTTCGTACAAGTTTTTAATTATTTGTTATTTTTAAGGTTTTTATTTATTTTTAATGTTCACATCATTTTGTTTATCATTTTTTGTTATCAAAAACAGAAAAAACAAAACAAAATAATAATTTTTGTTACTTGACCTCAACCATCCAACTTTACTACTAGATGGATGTTGTGTCATATCAGAACGTTAAGTAGTAAAGTTGGATAGTTGAGGTCAAGTAACAAAAATTATTATTTTATTTTATTTTTTTATGTGTTTAATAATAATAAAAAATGATAAGTAAAATATTGTAAATATTAAAAATAAATACAAACATTTCAAATAACTAGATAATTATAAACCTTTACAAAATATCTTTATTAAAAGAATGATATTTATTTTTTATTTTTAAATATATATTCTTCAAATTTAATTAATTATTGTACTTTATTTTTGAAATTAAAAAATATAAAAAAATAATTATGTTTTTGATTATATATTTCATATTTTTTGAGTTTTTGATTTTTATTATTCTCAATTTTATTAATTATTTTATTTTATTTCCTAAATTACAAATTTATAAGTTTTCTATTTCTCTTTACATTTTTTTACTTTTTCTTTTAATTTAAAATATTTATTCGATTTCTTATATTTATTGATTATTTCTTGAATTAAATTAGTTATTGTATTTTATTTTATAAATTACAAATTAAAAGATTATAAATTTTCTGTTTTTTATTTATGTTTTTTTTTTTCAATTTTTCAATTTTCAATTTTTTTTTATTATATTTTGGAATGAAATTAATTAATTCCCTCCAAACTTGATTTCACAGTTAACTTTAATGGAAAGTAAACGCCAAGTATGAAAAGTGAGACTAAAATTAAACTTAGGACACTAACTTTGATACTTTGCAAACTTGCGGTATTCAAATTCAAATTTCTTCATACTTTGGGTACCAAAAGTGCGATTTACCCAAATAAAAATAAACTTATTTGTTTGAAGATTTTAATAAATACTAGTACTTTATACCCGTGCGATGCACGGATCTTATGGTGCACTAATATATAAATTGAATTTTAATGTTATTATTGATTCTAATCAATTAAATCACTAAGTATGTATTATTTGACATTATTTGGTATATAATATATTTGTTATTATATTCGTAGAGTTGTCGTTTCGACCAACTTTCGATTGGTAACTCGTAAAATAGTATGTCTATTTGTAGTTTTGCATACAACATTATAAATAATAAATTTGATGTCTTAATTGTTTTGGCTATTAGTAATCTCAATTTGTATTGTTTATGCTATTATAAATTAAAAATATGATAAATATGAATATATATATATATATATATACTATATATATATATATATATATATAGTAAAAAACTAAAAATATGTAATTACTTAGTTTGTTAATTTATAAAATAAAATACATAACTAATTAATTCAAGAAAATAATCAATAAATATAAGAAATCGAAAATATTTTAAATAAAAGAAAAAGTAAAAAAATGTAAAGAGAAATAGAAAACTTATAAATTGTAATTTAGGAAATAAAATAAAATAATTAATAAAATTGAGAATAATAAAAATCAAAAACTCAAAAAATATGAAATATATAATCAAAAACATAATTATTTTTTTATATTTTTTAATTTCAAAAATAAAGTACAATAATTAATTAAATTTGAAGAATATATATTTAAAAATAAAAATAAATATCATTCTTTTAATAAAGATATTTGTAAAGGTTTATAATTATCTAGTTATTTGAAATGTTTGTATTTATTTTTAATATTTACAATATTTTACTTATCATTTTTTATTATTATTAAACACATAAAAAAATAAAATAAAATAATAATTTTTGTTACTTGACCTCAACTATCCAACTTTACTACTTAACGTTCTGATATGACACAACATCCATCTAGTAGTAAAGTTGGATGGTTGAGGTCAAGTAACAAAAATTATTATTTTATTTTATTTTTTTATGTGTTTTTGATAACAAAAAATGATAAGTAAAATATGTAAATATTAAAATAAATACAAACATTTCAAATAACTAGATAATTATAAACTTGTACAAAATATCTTTATTAAAAGAATGATATTTATTTTTTATTTTTAAATATATATTCTTCAAATTTAATTAATTATTGTACTTTATTTTTGAAATTAAAAAATATAAAAAAATAAATTATGTTTTTGATTATATATTTCATATTTTTGAGTTTTTGATTTTTATTATTCTCAATTTTATTAATTATTTTATTTTATTTCCTAAATTACAAATTTATAAGTTTTCTATTTCTCTTTACATTTTTTTACTTTTTTTTTAATTTAAATATTTATTCGATTTCTTATATTTATTGATTATTTCTTGAATTAAATTAGTTATTGTATTTTATTTTATAAATTACAAAACTAAGTAATTACATATTTTTAGTTTTTACTATATATATATATAATATATTATATATATATATATATATATATAATATACTATATATATATATATATATTTGTATTTTTTGATTTTTCAAATATTTTTCTGAATTAAATTAATCATTTCCCTCCAAATTTGATGTCCTTGTTAATTTTAACGGAAAAGTTAACCGAGGTATGAAGACCGAAATTGAACTTTGAATACTAATTTTAATACTTTGCAAACCTATGGGTACTTCGGGTACTAAAAGTGAGATTTTACCCTTCTTTAAAAGTCTTGTTTGACGTTTTAGATATTTGACGTGTGCGAGATCGAATATTCTTTTTGGTGTTGGGTTTGTGAGTCGACACATGAAAGCTCCTACTACATCACATTTGAAAGTGGATAAGAGAATACTTCCTTATCGATAAGGAAGTATTCTCTTATCCACTTTCAAATGTGATGTAGTAGGAGCTTTCATGTGTCGACTCACAAACCCAACACCAAAAAGAATATTCGATCTCGCACACGTCAAATATCTAAAACGTCAAACAAGACTTTTAAAGAAGGGTAAAATCTCACTTTTAGTACCCGAAGTACCCATAGGTTTGCAAAGTATTAAAATTAGTATTCAAAGTTCAATTTCGGTCTTCATACCTCGGGTTAACTTTTCCGTTAAAATTAACAAGGACATCAAATTTGGAGGGAAATGATTAATTTAATTCAGAAAAATATTTGAAAAATCAAAAAATACAAATATATATATATATATATATATATTATATATATATATATATATATATAATATATATATATATATATAGTAAAAAACTAAAAATATGTAATTACTTAGTTTGTAATTTATAAAATAAAATACAATAACTAATTTAATTCAAGAAATAATCAATAAATATAAGAAATCGAATAAATATTTTAAATTAAAAAAAAAGTAAAAAAATGTAAAGAGAAATAGAAAACTTATAAATTTGTAATTTAGGAAATAAAATAAAATAATTAATAAAATTGAGAATAATAAAAATCAAAAACTCAAAAATATGAAATATATAATCAAAAACATAATTATTTTTTTATATTTTTTAATTTCAAAAATAAAGTACAATAATTAATTAAATTTGAAGAATATATATTTAAAAATAAAAAATAAATATCATTCTTTTAATAAAGATATTTTGTACAAGGTTTATAATTATCTAGTTATTTGAAATGTTTGTATTTATTTTAATATTTACAATATTTTACTTATCATTTTTTGTTATCAAAAACACAAAAAAAATAAAATAAAATAATAATTTTTGTTACTTGACCTCAACCATCCAACTTTACTACTAGATGGATGTTGTGTCATATCAGAACGTTAAGTAGTAAAGTTGGATAGTTGAGGTCAAGTAACAAAAATTATTATTTTATTTTATTTTTTTATGTGTTTAATAATAATAAAAAATGATAAGTAAAATATTGTAAATATTAAAAATAAATACAAACATTTCAAATAACTAGATAATTATAAACCTTTACAAATATCTTTATTAAAAGAATGATATTTATTTTTATTTTTAAATATATATTCTTCAAATTTAATTAATTATTGTACTTTATTTTTGAAATTAAAAAATATAAAAAAATAATTATGTTTTTGATTATATATTTCATATTTTTTGAGTTTTTGATTTTTATTATTCTCAATTTTATTAATTATTTTATTTTATTTCCTAAATTACAAATTTATAAGTTTTCTATTTCTCTTTACATTTTTTTACTTTTTCTTTTAATTTAAAATATTTATCGATTTCTTATATTTATTGATTATTTCTTGAATTAAATTAGTTATTGTATTTTATTTTATAAATTAACAAAACTAAGTAATTACATATTTTTAGTTTTTTACTATATATATATATATATATATATAGTATATATATATATATATATATATATATATATAT
>BMAC01000037.1:1907416-1924858 GCA_014905375.1 Phtheirospermum japonicum
CTTGCATAGAATGATGTGCGCGAGAATCTTGTAGGCGACATAGAGGGCGTCGTCTCGAATCCTCGAGCAAGGAAATCTCTTACAATCCCCCGTGTTTCCCCCGGTAATCATCCCCCAAAAAGAGGCTAAATCGAAGCCTTGAACTCCAACCGGGTGGTCCCCTACGGTCGGGAAACCGAAAATGTTGCCAAAAATCTCCTCGTCGACAACCACATCATTCCCTCCTAGCCGACAAGAGAACTTCTCGTCATTCCGAATCGCCAAAGTCGAGAAAAACTCGAGCATGAGTTCTCGAAAACTGGGCAAGTGCATTTGGGCAAAGTACCCACAACCGAGGCCATCCACATATCGCGAAAGATCGGTGTGGTGGTCCGACCCATTCGAGGCCTCATCAGCAATTCCTTGGACGTTCAAAGTCCGGTGCGTAGCAAATCCCCATTTCCGAATGTTCTTGAACATGTCCCCTTCCTTCTTGTCGAAAATCAGGAACGGTGCTCCGTATTTCCCCGAGATATCCTTACGCTTACCCGCTCGAGACATAATTAATCAATACGAAGTGAACGGGATTGAAAAACCTTGAAAAATAAGACTCTTTGTTCTTTGGGGAATTTTTTCGAACACTTGGCGTGTGTGTTCAACCAACAAAATTTCTGCACAATTCTAGCACCAACAACTTTCCAACACAACCAAACCACAAATAATATGTCCCCAAGAGAGTTTCAAGCGAAGTACCTCAACGATTTTCCGTAGAAACACAAGAGTTGCCCGGAATTGCCCGAATTTGCTTCAAATTGCCCCAAACCCCTACTTAGCTTTTTGGGAGAAATAGCTTGAAATCTTCTCAAAATTCGATCTTGCTAGCGGAACTATAGTGTGTGATTTTGGTTTTTAGCTTGTAGTGCTGGGACTTAAACAAAGAAAATTGTGAAGAAAGTTAGAAACATAAAATTTGAAAGTTAGAAAAGAAGGAAAAGTGAGAAGAGGTAAGAAAGGGCTGCTTTTAAAAGCAGTTTCCTGGGTTTTCCGTGGGTCAACCGAATATGGGTCGGGTCGTGGGCCAAAAATCCTGTTTTTAAACATTTCTGGGCTGGTCCGCGGGTCGCGTCGATGCTGCGTCGACGCCGCGTCAGTCGACGCGACAGAACGTAAATTTCCAGGCATCTGGCGTCGATGCTGCGTCAGTCGACGCGACAGAAAGCGTTTCTTCGGCATTTTGCATCGACTCCGCGTCGACCGACGCGAGCATTCTAGGCGTCGACGCGGGCGGAATCCTGGGCGTATTTTTTCTTCGCTCGTTCGATCAGTTCTCCCCGTCCGAGTTCTTCCATCTGTTCTACACAACTAAAAACCAAAATAAAACAATAAATAAATAAAAATAAAATACAAAAGGATACATAACGCTAGGGTTGCCTCCCGAGAAGCTCAAATTTTAACGTCGCTTGCTCGACGCTATCTTGCTCATTTATCTCCCCACGTACGGTGGATCTCCAAACTCCACCATCTTGCGATTGCTATTTTTACCTCGTCCGTCATGATAAGGCTTCAATCTATGCTTGTGAGCTTGAAAGGATGATTTTCCAATCTCATCGTACAACGTGGCTATGCCGTACTCATCAACTTCTTTAATCTTGATTTCTTCATCTCCTTCGCCCATTCACCTAAACACCCCTCGCCCGTGTTCTTTTTGAAAGTGAAATTTTTGCTATGGTCGAGGAAATCGTGCCTTGAACGAATTATTGGTGGTTTCGACTCCACCTTTTGCTCGAATTCGTGTGAAAACTCCTCATCAAAATTGTCTCCAAATTCTGCCACGATGTTGCGTATGTCAATTCCCAACAACTCGATCAATTCTTCTCCACTTAAGTGCATATGATCATAGGACTCGTAATCTTTACACGAATTGACTCGCTCGTCCCTTCCCTCGATAGAAACTCCGGCGTCGTTTCCGTCGCCTAACTTGTTCAAAGTTGCAATCTCTCGTAATTCGTTGACGCATGATGCAACGGGATCATCGAACGAATCTTCTTCTTGCATAATAGGAGAGGGAGTGTTGTGAATATCGTTCAGAGAAAAAGTCACTGTTTCGCCCAAAACGGTCATCGTCATTCTCCCTTTATGAACATCAATAAGAGTATGGGAAGTTGCCATGAACGGTCGCCCTAATAAAATGGTGTGCTCGTTGTCCTCAGTCGGAACTTCACCAATGTCCATAACCACAAAATCTACCGGAATTACGAGCTCTCCAACTTGCACTAAAACATCTTCGACTACTCCCAAGGGTCATCGGGTCGAGCGATCAGCCAACTATAAGCGCATAGTTGTCGGTTTGAGGGGCCCAAGATCAAAATCTCGATAAAGCAAATAAGGCATTAGATTAATGCCTGCTCCAAGATCCAACATACCTACTGCTTTCTTCCCATTAGCTAGTGAAATCGTTATGCAAAAACTGCCAGGATCGCGTTCCTTAGGTGGTAATGGTCTCTTGAAAATTGCGCTAACTTCCTTCGGTAACGGAACGTATTGAGTTGTCGCCAAACTTCTCTCTCGCGAGGCAAGTTCCTTAAAAAACTTGACGTAGGCGGGCATCGTCTTGATCACTTCTGAAAGTGGCAGGTTTATATTCACATTCTTCAAGAGATTGTACAGCTCCATGAATTTCTTGTTCTCCTTCGCTGGACGTAATCGGCTCGGAAAAGGAACAACATTCTTATACTGCATCGTTGTTTGCTTCGGTTGCGGCGGTTCATCGATGCCAGAGGTGTCGCTCGGAATTTTCCCTTGAATAGAACCAGGAACATATCTATTGGTGGATTTATGTAGCTTGTCCACTGGTTTAGGAACAAGCTCCTCATCTTGGTTCTCTATGCCATTGTCGATCTTTTTCCCACTGCGAAGGACGTGAATTGCCGACGCTTGCTCCGGCTGGCTGGGTAGCTTGTCTTTCTCCTTATTTGATCTAGCAATATCAGTTGCTATTTGTCCCATAGTTCTCTCCATTCTATCCATGTTTTTAGCTAGATCATGCACAATACCGGACAGTTAGTCTATTCCGCTCACCTTCTTTGAAAGTTCGTCTATCTTCGCATTCACCTTTGTAAGCCCTTCTTTATTACTGATTGTCTCAGCCACTTGATTCTACTGCCAAACCAACAGATGATCATTTGGTTGAGTTGCACTTGACGTCTGCCCTTGCGTATGAAAATTATTTTGTGCCGGTGGCACTGGTACTTGAGCATAATGCGGTGGGGGAAATTGCGGATTAGGCGGCATATGATTTGGATTGCCCGGACCCCACTTGAAAAGAGGATTGTCACGTTGTGGTGTGTACTTCTTTTGATTTGAATAATTCTGGATCGCGTTTACCTCCTCTTTCTGCTCACTGTTGTTAGGACATGCGTCTGCTAAATGCTGGAGGGATCCATATTGGTTGCAATTCGCAGCCATTTTCTGTGCAGCGGCCTTGCTAGCTCGCTCGGCTTTCCAAGCAGCTAATTTCTCGTCGAAAATCTCTGCACATTTCGCCTTAACTAACTTGCCATCATCTAAATCAGGGTCGGGGATGGAAACTTCGTTAACTCTCATCTTACGAGGCCGAGAATTGGTTTGTCTAGACTTTTCGCTTTGCTTCTCCAACACTTGTCTTGCCTCGTGTGCTGTCAAATCTCCAAAATCTCCTCCCGCTGCTATCTCTACCTCTCGTTTCCCATGGTCCAATAAACCATCGAAAAATAACTGGTTAGTCATCTCCGGAGAATAATTGTGGTGGGGGCAAGCTTGCAAAAGTGTTTTGTAGCGCTCCCACGTTTCGTGAAATAGCTCTCCTTCTAACTGCTCGAAAGTGGCAATTTGTCTCCGAAGATGCCCCGTCGTTTGGGCTGAATAATACTGGTTTAGGAACTTCTCGCTAATCATATCCCAGTCGGTTAACGAACCAGGCTCTAAGGACAGTAGCCATGACTTCGCCTTGTCCTTCAAGCTGTACGGGAAACAAATCATCTGGACCTCCTCTTGGTGAAGGCCATGAACTAAGAATCGGCCAACTTCATCAACGAAATAATTTAAAAATGCCAAGGGGTCTTCATGCGCATTCCCATTAAAGGTTGGGAGTAGGTTGAGTAGATGCGGTTTAATTTCCACTGCCCTTGCGGTAGGTCCAAGAACAATGGCGGACCTAAAGGGTACAACCTTTGGACGTGCCAAGTCGCGCTGTCTAAGTGCTCGATCTCCCCTTGGTTCTCGAACTTGGTCATATGCTCTCTCGTAGTGGTCGTTATGCGCGTAATGGTGCTCGCGCTCGCATCTCCTGCTGAAATGATTTTGCTCGTAACCATGATCTTGATTTTCCAACCACTCGTTCACGTGCCTTTGATTGTTAACATAGGCATTTCGCTGCAAAACATCCTCATTCCTAAATGCCACGTTCTCGACGTTGTGCTGACGCATGACATTGTTGTTCATCTCTTCGTTTTGCCTCAAATTCTCCATGTTGAGCGGGTGATTGACTATGTTGTGCTGTTGGTTAACTCCTTCGTTTCTCCTTTCGTCGTGTCTAGTAGAGTGTGACTTGTTTGGTTCACTACCATACCCAGCTCGAATGGGGCGCGGTGGTGAATCGCCGTTTCGAACTGAATGTGCTCCTAACATAATGTCGGGAACTTGATCGCAAGCAAAATCAGTTGCTGTCGAGGAATTGTCCTCGGGAATAAGAACGGGTCTTGGTCTCGGTGGATTCGAACGGTGGATGTTGTCGATGAATGGTACAAGGTCGCGCTGAAGTGATCGCCTTCCTTGCATAAACTCAACAACAAGTCAACGTACCAAATGGCAAAAACCAAGTAAAAACAATAGAAATAAAATAATAAATTAAACAGAAAATAAAACGAAAAACATCTTTAATTCCTACTCGTTGATACCCCGGCAACGACGCCAAATGTTTTGACTCAAACTTTTTTGCACCCCATTTTTAATAATTAATTTAAAAGTACGTCAGTTTGCTCGCAAGTGTACGAGGTAACTGTAGGGTGATGAGTTTGACTCGAGTCGTATCTCTCGAGGAAACAACTGTTCGGTCTTTTTGATGTTTTTCTCAATTACGAATGACATACATGTACATTTGGGGGCTTGAATAGATTGATTCGATCATTATAAACTAAGACGATAATTAAACTAAAACTAACTAAACTAATTACTTTAATCTAGATTATCAATTACGAACTAAGCAGTAAACTAAAGCTGATTAAACTAATTATTCTAAATTATCAACTAAGAGCAATAACTAAATTATCGATTAACGCTACGAAGATTAAAAGCTAATTAACGTATCTAAAGCATGAATTTAAGAAACTATCGCTAAGCAATTGAATCATACGAATCCAAGAACCATTAACTAAGCATAAACTAAATCAATCATACGAATCCAAGAACCATTAACTAAGCATAAACTAAATCAATCATACGAATCCAAGAACCATTAACTAAGCATAAACTAAATCGCATAAGTAAACTAAATTAACCAATATCCAATATCCAAGCATAAGAAACAATTAAGCTAATTAGAACTAGAATTAACTAAGAATTTATCTAAACAATTAACTAGAAAATTATCTAAGAGTTTAGAAAACTTATTGAAACTAAGGAAAGCAATGAAAAGCTCTAGCTATTCCAGAGTTTGAACGCTGATCTTGGGCGAAGAATGATTCTCGAGCGCGAAATCGGTGTTTCGAACCTGTAGAACTTCGATCCTTGATCTGCGTCTCCAAATCTTGTTATGAGACGTGGATTTATTGTTATTGAATGCTAAAATACCCTAGGATAGTGTTGAGTCTTCGTCTCCCCTCTGTGTTGTCCTCCAAATCCGAAATATGGCGGGTTTTCATAAATATTACAAGTCTTGCCGCACAAGAAACCCTAATTTCTGAATTCTGGGCCATCGCGTCGACGGAGCGTCGACTGACGCGAGCAGGTGCTCGGCGGGACTCGGCAGACTTGATCGGCAGCGCTCGGTAGGTGTGGTCAGCAGGTGCGCGCATTGGCTGGGCAGGTGCGTCGCCGGGGTGCGTCGACATCGACGCTTCAGCAACTAGCATCGATGTTGCGTCGACCTTGGTACGTCGACATCGACGCTTTAGCAAGTAGCGTCAACGTTGCATCGACGGAGCGTCGACTGACGCGGTCATGACTCGCTGACACGACTCGCGTTGACGGTGCGTCGGCGGTCGCGTCAGTCGACGCGATTGAGCGTCGGTCTCCGTTTCCCGATCGTTTGCTACTCGTTTCACCGGAAAGCTTGTTCTTCTATTCTTGAACATCGATCTTCGTCGTTTACGTGCTAAACTCTTCCGGTTACTTAGCTGTAAGGTGAAAAACAACAAAACTTCACCCAATTACACCAATTAAGATCAAAATGCGGTAAAATAAGCTAGAATTATAAAATTACGGAATTATGCTTAAATCATCCAACTTATACCAAAAACAAATAGAAAAACGAACTAAAAAGCTAATAAAAATAAGGACAAATCTACTCTAATCAACCACCACCTTTGATCCAATGATGTAAGAACGGAACTTCTCAAGGGCAAATACAACAGCTAGAAGCTCCTTCTCCGTGGTAGTATAATTTTCTTGGGCAGGGTTCAAGGTCCTCGATGCATAATAGATCACATAGGTTTCTTTATTAACCCTTTGCCCTAGCACATCTCCCACAGCATAGTCGCTTGCGTCGCACATGATCTCGAAGGGCAGGTCCTATCTTGGTGGTTGGATAATTGGAGAAGTGGTCAGCAGTTCCTTTAGTGCATCAAAGGCCTTCTTACAGTCGTCATCGTTCTTAAACTCCACATCTTTTTGCAAGAGCCAACAAAGTGGAGACGCGATCTTCGAGAAGTCCTTGATAAATCTCCTGTAAAATCCTGCATGGCCAATAAAAGAACGAACTTCCCGCATATTGGTGGGGTAAGGCAACGCAGCTATGGTGTCAATCTTAGATTTATCGACTTCTATACCCTTCAACAAAACAATGTGTCCTAAAACTATACCTTGTTCCACCATAAAATGACGTTTTCCCAATTTAATACAAGGTTAGTCTAACACAACATTTCAAAATCAAAGTTAAGTTCTTAAGACATACCTCAAAAGAATTTCCGTAAACGCGAAAGTCATCCATAAAGACCTCTATGATATTGCCAACATATTCCGAAAAGATACTTACCATACATCGCTGGAATGTGGCCGGTGCATTGCAAAGTCCAAATGGCATGCGGCGATAGGCAAACGTGCCGAATGGGCATGTGAAAGTAGTCTTCTCTTGATCCTCGGGTGCTATAGGAATTTGGAAATATTCCGAGTAACCATCCAAAAAGCAGTAGTATGAATGGCCTGCCAACCTCTCAATCATTTGGTCATGAAACGGAAGAGGAAAATGGTCCTTGCGAGTCATGGCGTTCAACTTATGATAATTAATACAAACTCGCCATCCCATTTGCATCCTTGTTGGAACCAATTCACCTTCTTGATTTTCGACCACCGTTACCCCGACTTCTTTGGAACGACTTGAGTCGGGCTCACCCACTGACTATCCGAAATGGGATAAATAACCCCTACGTCTAGCAGCTTAAGGATCTCCTTCTTTACCACCTCCATCATTGGTGGATTCAATCGTCTTTGGGGCTCCCTAGATGGCGCAGCATCCTCTTCGAACAAAATTCGGTGCATACACATGGAAGGAATTATTCCTCGCAAGTACGCTATGGTCCACCCCATTGCTTGCTTGTTATCCCTGAGCACTTGCCGCAATGATGCCTCTTGGCAGTTGTCTAAACGTGACGAAATGATCACAGGCAAGGTTCCGTTATCTCCCAAGAAAATGTACTTTAAGTGCTCCGGTAGGGTTTTTAGTTCGAGCTCCGGTGCCTTGACTTTAGATGGTACGGATTTCTTGTGTGACTCGTGAAGCTTGATGAAATTCACGTCCTCCTCTCTCATCTTTGAACTAAGTGCGTGCAAAGCCAACACTATCTTTTATACGTCGTCCTCCCAAGTTGGCTCAGTTAAAGGGTAACTCAAAAGCAACGAGTCCTCCCCCAAACTTAGTGTGATCGCCATCTCGAGCTCATCTTGTTTATGCATTTGTAGAAATTCTGCGCTAAAGAGTCAAAACAATCAAGTGCATAAATGGAGTTATCGCAGTCAGGAAATTTCATAGCATCAAAAATATTA
Source organism: Phtheirospermum japonicum (assembly GCA_014905375.1). NCBI lineage: Eukaryota > Viridiplantae > Streptophyta > Magnoliopsida > Lamiales > Orobanchaceae > Phtheirospermum > Phtheirospermum japonicum. Next base: position 1,915,631 of record BMAC01000037.1, read on the forward strand.
AATTGAAAAATATGACCGTCAAACTCCATTGTTAGAGTGCCTCGAGTAACGTCGATCTTCGTTTGAGCAGTGTTCAAAAATGGTCGCCCCAATAAGATATGTGGTGATTTTGATGCGGAATCGTTTATTCTCAACACATAGAAGTCAGCTGGAAAAATTAACTCGTCCACTTTCACGAGGACATCTTCAATAACACCATCAGGGTAAGCAATGCTTCGGTCAGCAAGTTGAATCACCACCCCAGTTTTCTTCAATGGCCCAACCTTCAAACAATCAAAAATGGTACGTGGCATGACATTAATTGATGCTCCCAAATCCAGCATGGCTCGCTCAACTCACACATCTCCAATTGTGCACGGAATGAAAAACATGCCCGGGTCATTTCGCTTTTGTGGCAAGCTCTTTTGGAACACTGCCGATACGTTCGCTCCCATTAGGACCTTTTCATCTCCCTTCAACCTTCTTTTATTAGTGCATAGGTCTTTGAGGAACTTGGCATAACGAGGAATTTGCTTGATCGCGTCGGCAAGTGGAATAGTGATCTCCACTTTCTTGAAAACGTCTCGTATGTGCCTTTCCGTGTCTTCCTTAGTTTGGCGCTTGATTCTTGATGGAAATGGAAGTGGCTTCGTCCTAGGAGGAGAAATAACGGGGTTATTAAAATTATTACAAGGTTTGGGATTACCATTGTCAGCATATTTCGGCTCTGTTTCTTCTTCCTCCTTTTTGTCTTCATTTTCCGGCTCTAGCATTGGATTTGCCAGTCCTTCCACTTTTTTGCCACTTCGTGTCGTAACGACGCTCACATTCTTCGGATTTACCTTGGTTTGAGGTGGTAGTCGGCCACTGCCTCGCGCATCTAGTTTGGTTATGTGTTCCGCCATTTGACTCATTTGGGTCTCCAAGCCTTTTATGCTTGTCGCCAATGATTTCACTATTTCCTCCAGCTGTGGGGATGAATTCTCTTTCCGCTGTTGGGTGTTGTATTGATTTGGAAAATTTTGCCCCCGTTGAAGAACTTGAGAAGGTTCTTGATCTGGACCTCCAAATGTATTCCCTTGCTGATTCCTCCATCTAAAATTTGGATGGTCACCCCATCTCGGATTGTTGGGGTACGGATCATACTTTCTCCTCTGTCCATTTCTGGCCCCCATAGTGTTCACGTGTGCCTTGACCATGGTGTAAAAATGTGGGCAGTCATCAGTAACGTGCTCCTATGTTTCACATAAACCACATGGTCGAACCTTGGGAGCTACTCCCACACTCGTCATGTCCTTCAATTCATTTAATTGGGCTTGTAGTGAATCATTACCCAATTCATTCACCGATCTCAATGAAGCGTCACGGCTGCCGAATTGCTGGGAATTGGCCGCCATGTTCGATATTAGATCCTTTGCTGCCATCGACGTTTTGTCCATCAGGGTGCCTCCACTAGCCGCATCAATCATATTTCGATCAGTGAGACATAGTCCCTCGTAGAAGTACTGAATCAATAGCTGCTCGCCCATTTTGTGTTGAGGGCAACTTGCGATGAGCCTCTTGAATCGTTCCCAGCACACATGCAACGTTCTCCTTGCGTCTGCCTAGCCGCACAAATGTCCTTTCAAAGATTTGCCACTCGTGATGTGGGAAAGTACCTCTGCAAAAACGTTCTCTCCAAAGCCTCCCACGTAGTGATGGATCCCGAAGGTAAGTAGTAAAGCCAATCCTTGGCTAGGTCTTTTAGTGAAAAGGGGAATGCCCTTAACTTGATTTGTTCATCTGTGACTCCGGTGGGTTTCATGCTGGTGCAAATGTCATGGAACTCTTTCAAGTGCTTGTGCGGATCCTTGCCAGCAAGTCCGTGAAATGCGGGTAAGTGATGGATTAGTCCGGATCGTAGTTCGAATGTGGCATCGTTCACCATTGGAAACGTGATGCACAATGGTTGTTGCGGAAGATCGGGATTGGCCAACTCCTTCAATGTTCGTTCTGCTTGACTAGCCATCGTCTCATTTTCTCGTTCTTCACTCTCACTCAAAGACTCCTCGGATATATAATTTGGTAGTACTTGTTCCAAGTCCGAAGTCTCCTTCTTCTTCTTCAACTCGCGACTTCTCTTGTTGATTTTCGGATAGTAATGTAATTTTTTCTTCCCGGATGATCTCAAGTTCATTCACCTGAGAAAACACTCAACAAGAGTTCAACTTGTTCCAAAACAATAATAGTAATAAATATAAAAATAAACTACTAAAATACTTAAAATCACAATTTAAACGCGTCATTCCCTGGCAACGGCGCCAAAATTTGACTGCTCGTCATTAAGCGTCAAATTAAATATTTTATTTTTCCTCAAATTCTCTCTATCAACTAGTAGTAGCGATAAGTAAGGGCCGATCCCACGAGGAGTGTGGTTTAGATTGTGATAGTTTGTATTTTATTGAACAAAAAATATGGGGTTGAAGATTTTGAATTAATCTAAGAAAATTAACTAAGCAAATAATTAAAAACAAGCAAGAAAATAATTAACGAAAAATTCAATAATAATAAAGCTCTAGTCCTAGTTCAATTTTCACCCTCGTTCCACTTATCTAACCAGCCAAAATATCATAATCCATTCATCATATGCGACTAAAAACCCTAAGTAACAAAAAGCTCCGCTACTCGAATTTGCCCTTACCGTTTACTCAATTAAAACAAGCTCTTTAATTGATTATAATTATTGAATAACCTAGAATAATCTCTGTAGATTCAACCCAACAATAGCATTAATTCCAATGCAAATAGGTTAATCTAAGAAATAAACACATAAGCTCAAATTATTCAACCTATGTTGTATAGTCCCTAACGATGTGCAATCATTAGTTGCTTCCGCGCAAGCTTTCTCCCAAAAATAGATCCAGCATGTCGGCATCGACCAGTGTTGACCGGCGCATGCTAGCCCTCGGCGTCGACGCGGGTGCGTCGACCTGCAAGTGCATCGACCGACGCACCTCCCATCGTCGCGATAGAGAGTTCCCGTCGACATGGCATCGACCGGCAGACCTTAAATCGACGCTACTGCAGCTTCTTGTCGATTGATGGTCGACCGACACGGTCGTAATCGATGCAACAGAGATGAAATGCCGCACATCACGTCGACCGACACGAGCCATCCTCAGCATCGACTGTTTTCATAGTTTTCGTGGTGTTGAAATAAATCAACGGGTTCATGGCTTGGTATTATCGGAAATCGATTCGATTGAAGTAATCAATGTGTTTCAAGCTTGAAAAATAAAGGAAAAATGAAACTAAAATAATTAAAATAGCTAAACTAAACTAGAAAATGAAAGTGCAAGTTGGTAGGATGCCTCGGTCGTGTGCCTTAATTGAAAATGCAAAGCAATAATGAAAATAAGCAAGAAAATGCAATGTTTCACCGAGTACAAGCATGCAAGCACAAGGTACAACAATGCATAAAAACTTAAATAAAGCAAATTAACTAAAATTGAAAGCATGGATGGATAAAGCAATGAAAATTAACAAGAAAGTTCAAAACTTTAAGGAAAATAACAAGCAACAAAGAGTAGATCTAAGATTAAGCATGAAACAAAGCACAAAAATAAGATTTAAAATAAGGCATGTGTAAAACTCAAAATCAAGATGATCCAAGAGACGATCTATGATCTAGATGTGTCACTCATCTAAATTCCATAGCCAAATCTTAAGATCTAACATGAAATCAAGTAGCTAAGAGAAAAAGCATAATATGAAGAACAAAGCATGGAAATGAAGAATAAGCATGGAATTAAAGCATAAAACATGAAATTGAAGGGAAACTTACTTGAATTAAGAAATGAAACAAAGCTTGAATGTAATTGCATRAAAGTAACAATCCAAAGGAGTATTTGGATTCTTCTTAGGCTTACAAACCCAAGGAGGTGCTTGAAATTAAATCTAATCTAGAAAAGGAAACTACCTCAAAGCTTGAAATTGCATCTAAAACCTAAGAGAGAGAAATTAGATCTTAAAAACTAGAGAGATGATTTTTAATCCCAAACCCATGCTTGGCTTGGGAGAAAATGAGAGGTCTTTTTCAAAAATGAGAGTTGTAGTCTATTTATATTACATTTAATTGGGTTTAAATGGGCCAAATTAGCCTTAGAGGCTTAAAATTTTCGGGTTTGACCAAGTTTGACCCGGAGACACCTTCCTAGACCCTTGGATAGCTTTTTGGCACATTTTGGCTCGAGATGGCTCGATCATGTCTCGATGTGGCTCGGCCATGGCTGAGCCTGGGCGCTGGTCGGCTAGGCGTGTGCTGGCGAGCAGGCGCGGGCGCTAGCGAGAGGCCGCGCGCAGGTGCGAGGTTGCGCGCGCGGGATGGCGCCGCATGTCGACGCTCGGCGAGTGCTGGCGAGCAGGCGCGGGCGCTGGCGAGAGGCCGCGCGCAGGCGCGAGGTTGCGCGCGCGGGCGCTGCCTGGAGATGCTGGGCGCGTGCGTGTGCTGCCGGGCGGGATGGCGCGAGCGGGCGCGAGCTGGCGCGCGGCGGGGAACCGGGTGGCGCGAGAGGGCGCGAGACTAGGCCAGCATTCCAGAATGTTTGGGCATTTTTGAGCCTCTCTTGGCCTGAATTTTGGTCCTCAATGCCTTAGCCTATAAATAGAGATTTGAACATAAAAACCAAGAATTTTACCAAACCTCAAGGTAATTGAACAAATTAAACCAAATGAAATATAAAGTTGGCAAGAAACACGAAGAACAATAAAACAAGAAAAACGACCTAAAAACCTAACGAAAACGACTCAAAACTACTAAAATCAATATAAAAATCTATTTAAAAACACGAAAAAAAAACAACAATTACATGCAAAACATCGACGCGAGCCATCGACGCAACCTCCTGATTCGTCTGTTTTCTTTCGCCGATTCGTTGATCCTCATCTCTCGACTTCCTTGTGAAAACATCATTCACTTAATATAACACCAAATACTGCAAAATAGAGAAGAAATATACAATTGGTGCTCCTCCACTCGTAATAGTAAATATGCGAGAAATAAACATATATGAGAATATTAAGCACATAAAAACATAGGAATTAAACCATTAATTATTGTGCAATTTCTCGCATATCAGTACCTTTACTTATTTGCCCCCAACATTAACAGAGAATGTCATCTTGTCATAGTCCAATTCTATAGGTGTGCAAGCTTTAAGCCAATCCCCTCCCAAAATCAAATCACACCCCTCATTCTGTAATACCCTCAATGAGTAGCTAAATGTGTGTCCCTTCATTTCCCAAGAGAAATCCTCGACCCCTTGAGTACTCACCATCTTCTGACCATTTTCCACCTTGATAAGTAGTGGTATAACTGCAGACATTTTACACCTTAGCTTCCTTGCAGTATTTTCCTGTATAAAACTCAGGGTGCTGCCTGAGTCTATCAAAATGTTTAGCTTGTGTCCTCCTACCTGTAAAAACACCCTCATGGTTGTAATGCCATCTTCTCATGCTATGGCATTTACAGACATCTGTACCTCTTCCAAATCCCCAGGTGAGTGGAGTTGCTGTGACTCTTCAAAGCCCAGGTAGGTAAGTTCTTCTTCTTCTGTCATGATCATATAGTTAATCTTGTTTTTGAACCTGTTCCATGGTGAGAATCTTTCATCACAATTGTAGCACAACCTTTTCTCCCTCTTGGCTGCCATTTCTCCTGTTGTCAATAGCTTGGTAGGGGGATTTTGGTTGTTGGGTGTTTTTGGTTGGACAAAGGGTGTTGATTCTGTATTTCTAGGAGTTGTGAAATGCGAGTACCTAGTTGTTCCCCTGAACTTCTTGGTAATGGCCTCCATTGTAATCAATTGGTTCTTGCCCAGTTCTATGGCTTGCTGCAGTGTATGGGGCTCAAACATGGTGATAAAAGCCTGTACCTCTTCCGCCAGGCCACTGACAAAACTAGATATGAAGTATTCCTCAGAATACCCTTGATTTTAGGGTTAACATACAAGCTTTCAGTTCTTCAAATTTCTCCACATAATCCGTGTATGACCCTGTGTGTTTGTTTATTGAATTCTGCAATGATCTTGGCTTCTTTTAATTGTTCAAACCTAGCAGATATGATATCTAAGAATTGAGCCCATGACAATTAAACATGAGTGTGGTTGAAATTCTAGTACCATTGGGCTACCTTCCCCCTCAAAATGGATAGTGGCTAGGGTTATTTTTTGAGTATCAGATGTGAATGGCACCAATTTAAAATACCCATTGCATTTTAGCATTCAGGACCTGGGCTGTGTCCCATCAAAAAGAGGGAAATCAATTTTGGGCATTGTACTGGATGTGTGGTTACCTGAATATTCTATTTGTGCTTTGTTTTTGTTGGCTGTGAATGACCTGGACCCTATGTCATTTGCAGGTGTAGAAAAAGGCCTGCCAAGAATTAACTCTCCTTCAGATTGGCCTCTTCCGTTTTCTGGGTTAAGGAGCTGCATCTGGATGGTGGCTAGTGCAGCAGTGAGGTGCTCCAACTTGCTGGTAAGGTTCTGGTTTTGTTCCATAATATCTGACCTGATGTGTGTGATTTGGGCCCTTGTTTCAGAATTAATTTCTGAAATTTGTTCTTGTAGTTTAATTTCTGATGCTTCCCATTTCTAAGCTTCAGTTTGCAGAATCTGATCAAGCTTTTTTTGAGCTTCTTGGAGGTCTTTGAAGCGGGTGATCTCAGCCATGTCCGAGGATCGACGGCTCTGGTGCCAATTGTTAAGTTCTTATTAATTTTCTGGGGTTTTCTGTATTTTTATTTTATTTTTCTGTATTTTTTGGAAGCTATAGAAATACAAGAATGTAATAGAACTTGGAGAGGAAGATAGAAAGTTTAGGAGAGAGGGAAAATACGGATGATGCAAGAGAATATTGTAACAACTTCTCATTCCCCTTGTTTCCAGTTCTTACAAATAGTAATTGTGGAAGGACCATTTAATTAAAATAACTAACGTACCCATAAAATATTTAATCAACTTGGGTCATTAAATAAATAAAACCCCGGGCTAAGAGACCCAAAAGCCTAGCAGCTTTCGGCACATTCAATTAAATCAGCCAGCCACGCATTCCTCCAATCTGGGCCCGTAAACCACCATGCTGGACCCATCTTCATGACCCGATTCGTCCTCCTTAGTAAACGGTACTCCAGCTGCAATAATTCCCCGATCCCCTTCTTTCCTCTTCTCAATAGCTAAATTAGGGTTCCTTTTGCTATCTTCTCCTCCTTTCGATCCAAACAGCCCTGAATCCATGACAAGTTATAAACATTTTTTCTTTCTTTCTTTTTAACTTCTCACCCTTTGATATATTCTCTTAACTCTAAAATCATTAATATTTCATTTTCTTTCTTTCTTTCATCACCTTCTCAACCTTTCATATTTTTTCTTAACTCAAAGTCATAAATGTTTTCTTTTCTTTCTTTTGTTTTCAACTTCTCAACTTTTCATATATTTTTTTTAACTCCAAAGTTATAAAGCAGTCTCACACAAATTTTGTTTTTTAACTTTTCTGGAATCAAGCAACAAGCACAAGAAGCAGGTAAAAGAAATTTATTCTTTTCTACAATTTTCCAAATGCCACCGCTGATGCCGTCTTATCAGCCTCAGATTTCTAGTCGTCGGAGACGGGCCGTCGACAGATTTTTGGTTTCGGCCAATTGAAGAAAAGATGGGGAAGAAGAAGGAATAAAAGGATCGGGGCAGATGAAATGAAATTTAGGGATGGGGTTTATACCCAGCAGGTTTTCAAAATTACCAATTGACCCCAAAAACTTTCAATTCTTTTATTTGAGCCCCAATTTACCCAAAATCTTAAATCCAGCCCCTCAAACCTCAATTGAACTTCAATAGTTTGCTACCCTTTCAAATCAGCCCATAGCCTTTTCATATTTACACTTTCACCCCTCTAATTTCAAGAACCCTACAAAAACAACTTATTGACCTTTTTATTTTTTCTTTCTTACCGAACATTCGATTCATGGCTATGGTTTTGTTATCATTTCAATTAATCAAAATATATTTTTTAAAGCCAAGTTTTAAGTTAAGTCATTTTTTTTAATGTAGAAAACGAGTGTTTTCAAATCTAAAATTTTCAAGTACGAGAATCTATATTCATTTTTTCACGAAACTACATCAAAGTTGGGGGTTATTTTCTAAACTCTTTTTCAAAAACTCGATATTTATCTATGTTAAATGCAATTATATGAATGATCAATGTCTCAATGCAATATTCCAATGGTCAATGTGTTGTAAATATTCATTTATGGTTTATATGATTGGTATACGTATTTAATATCGACAAATGAATCCTTGCGGAGCTAAAGCTCACACCCATGTTTATCAAACCTTTTAGGTTGAGGAGTTTGGATGTGGTATGAGGCGGTGGATGTGAAGATATTTTTATATTCGAGTTTAGTTTTATTTTCCTATATATGGATTGATATCTTTATTTTCTATCAAGTTTAAATAAAATTTTAGACTTATTTTTCCGTTTAAGCGTCGGTGAATAGTCAAGTTACTGCTATTTTGAATCATCAAGTGAATCTCTCACTCTCTCTCTCTTTTAACAAATGTTTAAGTTTTATTCACACTTTCACTCGATTTTTTTTGATTATTGTGATTTATTGAAAACTTATGCCTTTTTTTGAAAAATTCTGTTTATGAAAAATCAAAATTTATATTTATCTAAAAGTGGGGCGTTACATACGCGAAGTCACAAGTTCAAATTTGCAGTTATTTTCACGAAGGTCTTGAAATTCGACGTTTTAATAAATTGCGTTTTTCACTTGGAGTCATGAATTTAGTTTAAGAGGGGTTTTTGAATAATTAAACTAAATTTGAATAGGTTCTAAAATTGTCTATTCATGTATTTGGTTATAGTACATGAATTAGATCGAGTCTTTTGATTTGTTTTACTTAATCTATATCTATATATATATTAAAAGAGAGGTCTGTAGAGAGAAAAAATGCCACGTAGAATTGTTTTCTTTTTTTAGTTATGTAGGGATTTTATTAACATAATTATGATATATAGATACCATAATTAATATTAATGACGATTTGATTTACCTAGGATTAGTTTCTTTTTTTTAATTATGTAGGAATCTTCTTAACATAATTATGATAGATACTCTAATTAACATTATAATAAGAATTAATATTATATATATAATATTAATTATATATATATAATTAACATTATAAAAATAAGAATTAATATTATATATAT
>BMAC01000037.1:1942687-1971712 GCA_014905375.1 Phtheirospermum japonicum
TCAACAAAATTCAAGGTCAATCTCTCTCTCACGTTGGACTTTTTCTGAAAAATCCAGTTTTCAGACATGATCAGTTGTACGTTGCTATATCAAGTAGGGGTGGATAAATGAGGCACGACATGATTGACCGACATGAACACAACACAAAATAATAGGCTATGGGTTGAGGCTTATTGGATTCATACCTTATCGAGCTGACACGATAAGACACGTTAAGTAATGAGTTGATAACGCGCTAACCCGATAAATACGATAAAACCCGATAATATTTTAATTTCCCCCTTTTATATTCATTTACTCATTGTTAGTATTTGTGATCTTTAATTTATCATTAGTACATTTGTCATATTATAATTTTAAATGTATTTGACAATTTGTATTGATAATTTTATAGATATGTATTATATCTATTAAGAAAATCATGTATTTTATTAATTAACGGGTCTAATGTGCTTAACGAGTAAGATTAAATAAATTCAGTATTTTTGTTTATCGTGCCTATCGTACCGTGTCGTACTTTTCATGTTTTTAGCGTGTCGTGATTCGGGTTTAGATTATATGCCCGATAAGCTTATCGTGTAGTGTTCATGATTACCGTGTCGTGCCTTATTATGCCGGCCTGATAAGAACCCGATAGGACTGATTTGTCTGCCTTGATATCAAGGGTGACCAATTGTAAGAGTTTAAATATATTGATCGACGATAATGAGAATAAACATTGTAACAAAATTACAAAAATTGTGTATAAGAAAATTTTTCATAATTTATAAACTACATTTCGTCTAATAACAATTCTTTTATAAACCAGGTTATATTATTTTCAATACTGTTCGATCTTTAAATAATATTTAGATGATTTATATATATGGAGCAGTTATGGTAAAAACCATCTCTGATTTGAGAACCAGTGATGGTTCTCACCAAAATACACACACACATATAACTTAAGTATACATATATACAATTACTTATTTAAATATTTTAATACATTTAAAATAACTATTTTTATTTTACATAAGATAAAATGAGAAATTGTCGTGCAACGCACGGGCACAATACTAGTTATATGAAGTTCAAGAGTGTATTTTCTTATGTATAAATACTCCAAGTATTAGAGTCATCAGTAAGAAACATGTTCAAGTTTATTCAATCACAAAAAAATGTTTCCTCCACTTATATATTGTGTGTGTAGTTTGAGTGTTTATATGCTCTTCATTTTCTAACAATTATTGTAATAAAGTTGAAGCATTATCTTGAAAAGGAAAGTTCTTGGAGCCAAGATTTTATTGAAAAGGTAACTTGCAGCTGATCAACTACTCACTCCCGTCAGCTCTCTCAAGCATGATCAGAACTATGTTTGCTATCATCCGAGGATTTTAAATACCATCGTTTCAGACGTGATGAAGTTATAGAGACCTGTAAATGAACATCATCAACAAATTAATGTAACAAACATGTTTCAACATAAAAAAAATCATTTTTTAATTTCTATTTTTACCTCTTCATCCCAATCTGTTCTCCATATCATGAAGCCAAGCGCAAGTGTTTGAGTCACTACTCCGCATGTCATTCCAATCCATATACCCTGTCAAGTCGAGTCCGATAAATTATTTGATTGCAGCCGCCCCTTATTTTATTTTGCAAAAACTTAAAAAGTGTTTCAACTTTTTGTAAAATGTATTAATTACCACTACTTGAAAACGAAAAATATATCCAAGCACAACTCCAATTGGCAGTCCAATCAAATAAAAGCAAATTAAATTGATAAATGCTACTTTCGTTTGCAGTCCTGCTCCTATAGCCACACCTGACAAATAGCAAACAAGTACAAAAATAATAATGAGAGCAAAAAAAAAAAAAAAACGCGTAAAACGAAATAAATGGATGTGATTTATTCTTTTAATTATGGGAAAAGTGTTTTTTTTTTTTTTTTTTTTTGAGATATTAAAAGAACAAACCCGAGAGCACCGGGTAAATGCTGCCAAGCAACACCGTGAACGCGAGCAGAAGAGAAAGATCAGAGACACTCCGCGTGACCTCCTCTTCGCCTGTGAACAGATATCCTATTTTCTTGCTAAAAACCAAGCAAATAATCGAAAAGAACAGCCCTATCGAAAATAAAGAGCTCATCAATACTTTGATTGAGAATCTTGCAGCCTTGGCGTCGCCTCTCCCTAGCTCATTCGCTATCCGCACACTGTCAAACAACAAAAAACTAATTCATTGTTTTTTTTAAGAAAAAAAATGATAAAAGTGAAACAAGAAGGGATTCAATTTTTATTATTATTTTATTGGTGTGTGTGCACGCGCATTTCGCATGAGCAAAATTATTACCATGCAGCACCCATAATGCCGAGGATGCCCATGATTATCCAACTGCTGATATTAAGGCTGAAGATTTCAACTGCAATCAGTAGAGTCCTTGATTCTGCAAGAAAAATATATATATGAGTAGCCTTTTGTTTTTTAGCTTACCAAATGGAAAAGGCAGATATTGCAACCTTTGCATTTTTCATGTATCCAGCCAGTAAGACCAAAATCGCATAGTACCATAATTCCAAGCTATAGGATAACCAAGAACACAGATTTATATGTTAATCACATTATCATTCAAGATAAATACAACATCAATTTTGTAAGACACTGACGGAGATGGTTCTAATAAGAAATGAGGGCTAAATTGCAAATTTATTGTTGTAATTTTAAAGAATCTGAGATAATAGTTCTCCTAGAAATTACGATTTGCTAAAGAACCCCTATTGGAAAATTATAGTAATATCCATAAAGGAAAGCCAAAAGCAATAAGGAAAAGCTGAAGAGATCTGTGTGCTTATAAGTGGAAAAATACAGACTGCATTAATTGAAAAAATACAATGGAGAGTGGTGTATATTTATATACACCAATAGAGCAATCTAGAAGGCACCTACTTGTAAATACAAACAAGAAAAATAGCTGGAAAAAGCAGAGCAAGTGGAGGACCACAGTACTAAGCCCTCAAATGGTCATGACCTTGTTTTGTCCTTTGTGTGTGCATGTGCATGCATAGAAATCATGCATATATGCATGGTCTAATACGCCCCCTCAATTCGTACTCGGCTTTGGTCCAATAGTTAACTTATTTGCAAAGCGAGTAAAGAATTGACCACATAATGGCTTGGTTAATATGTCGGCTATCTGGTGCAACTTAGGTATGTGGTGTACAGAAATTATTTTCCTTTAGTTTTCTCTCGAATGAAATGTATATCTATCTCCACATGTTTGGTGCGAGAATGGTGCACGGGGTTGACCGAAAGTAATACAGATCTCAAATTGTCTACCCAAACTGTGGTGGGGAGTGTTTGAGGACAATTTAATTCAGCTAATAAGGACCTCAACCATATGATGTCACATGTTGCAGCAGCTAGAGCTCTGCTTTCAGCTTCAGTGCTTGACGTGCAATAGTTTTCTGTTTTCTGCTACACTAAGAAAACAGATTGCTGCCCAGAAAAATGCAGAAGCCAGTGGTTGATTTTCTATCATCAATGTCAGACCCCCAATCCGCATCAACAAAGCCTGTAAGTGTTAGGCTAGAGCTCTTGGTGAAGTTCATTCCATGATTGATGGTGCCCTTTAAATATCTAAGTATTCGCTTAACAACTTTCCAATGTGTGTGTAAGGGTGATTGCATGAACTTGCTGCATTTGTTAACACTGTAGGAGATGTCTGGCCTGTTTATTGTAACATATTGAAGAGCACCAATCACTTGTCTGTATAAAGTAGCATTTTCAAGTGGTTGTCCCTGGAATTTAGACAGGACAGGAGTTGCAATCATAGGGCTACGGATTCCATTGCAATCAACCATGTGAACTCTTTCAAGAATATTGTGAATGTATTTACTCTAACCAACAAAAAATCCATCTGCAGTGGATTTGAACTCCAATCCTGGGAACTGGTGAGGAGAGCCAAGATCTTTCAAGGAAAAATGTGTTTTAAGATCAGCAATGATTTTCTCAATCATGTCATTGTTATTGCCTGTTAACAAGATGTCATCCACATATGCAAGGAGGAAAGCAGAACCTGTCTCAGAGTGACAATAGAACAGTGAAGAGTCAGCCTTGGAGGCCTGAAATCCTAGTGAATGAAGAACTCTGTGAAGCTTGGTAAACCAGGATCTTAAAGCTTGTTTGAGGCCATATAATGACTTGTTCAACTTGCAGACCAGATTATTGCCTTGTTCAAATCCTGGAGGTTGGATCATATATAGGTCCTCATCTAAATCTCCATTAAGAAAGGCATTATCAAAATCAATCTGTCTAAGTGACCATCCTCTGGATATAGAAAGGGATAAGACAGTTCTTATAGTGGTAGGTCTCACAACAGGGCTAAAAGTTTCATTATAATCCAAGCCAAGAACTTGACTATACCCCTTTGCCACAAGTCTAGCTTTGTGCCTTGAAATGGAGCCATCAACATTTCTTTTGAGCTTGAAGGTCCACCTGCATCCAATAGCATCCTTACCAGCTGGGAGCTGAGTCAACTCCCAAGTTTTTTTTGTTATTAGAGCCTGATATTCCTTTTCCATAGCTTGTTGCCAGGCTGGAATGTTTGCAGCTTCAATGTGAGATGTAGGTTCTGTATCATCTGAGAGTGAACAAGGATACACTTTTGGCTTAAATATCCCAGCCCTTGATCTGGTTATCATTGGATGCATCCTGGGAGGAGAACCTGTATTAGCCTGTAAATGATTGTCAGTAACAGAAGAAGAAGGATGATTAGGTACACCTTGACTCTCTATTGGCAAGTCTATATAAAACTGACCAATTTGAACAGATTGAAGGGAATTGCTGGAATGTGTAGGAGTGTTAGGACTAGATGAATTTGTAGAGTGATTATTTGGAGGAGGAGAGGTGGGAGGGACTGGAGATGTATATGGAGAGGAGGGTGTGGTGTGTGTATTTGGAATTGTATGGTCAATGGGTATAAATATAGGAGGAGCAAGATCAAGTTGATCATCAAGACTAAGTGAATTTTTCTGCACATGGTAAGGGAACTGATTTTCATCAAACAAGACATGTCTAGTGATGATTATTTTCTTGTTGGGAATTAGCACTTTATAACCCTTGTATTGATCATGATAACCAAGAAACACACAGGGTTGACTCTTGAATTCCAATTTATGTTTGTTGTAGGGCTTAAGATAGGGGTAGCAGCAGCATCCAAAAACTTTAAGCAAGGAGTAGTCAGGTTTTTGTGTAGTCAAAGCTTCAAGAGGTGTCATGTATTGAAGGGACTTGGTAGGCATTCTATTAATGAGATAAGTGGCAGTAGAAAAGGCATGATCCCAAAATTTTTGAGGGACAGATGAATGAGCTAAGAGGGATAGGCCAGTCTCAACAATGTTCCTATGTTTTCTTTCAGCACTTCCATTTTGTTCTGGAGTATATGGGCAGGACATCCTATGCTGGATGCCATTTTGCAAGAGATAACTGGTCAAAGGTTTGTACTCAGTCCCACCATCAGTTTGGAGAATTTTGATCCTTTTTCTAAACCTGTTTTCAGCAAGGGTTTTAAAGTGAATGAATGCATTAGCTGTGTCGGATTTGAGTTTAAGAAAGTATATCCAGGTGTATTTTGTTTTGTGGTCCACAAAATTGACATAGTATCTATATCCTTCTTCAGAAGTTACAGGTGATGGACCCCAGAGATCAGAATAAATAAGTTCTAAAGCACCATAATCATCACTGTGAGAACTAAGAAAAGGCATCTTGTGACTTTTTCCCATTTGACAAGAAGAACAAATACTGTTTATTTCACTCGGAACAGATATATTACAACTAGTGATGGCTCTTTTTACAATGTCATAGGATGGATGTCCTAATCTATTGTGCCAAAGGCTGAGGCTTGACTTATTCTTGACAGTGGATAGATAGGCTTTCTTGTGATTTGAGGCTGAAGGATGTGAAGCATGATCTTGAATTAAATCAAAGTTGTAGAGGCCATTTTTAAGCTTGCCTTGAATAAGAATCTGTCCTGAGGCCTTGTCCTTCAAAAACAGATAAGAGAGTGAAACTCAAAAAATACATCATTATCTCTAGCAAATTGTGAGACACTGGTCAAATTTTTAGTGATATGGGGGACATGCAGGAGGTTTTTAAGGATAAATGAGTGATTGCTCTTGAGGTCAGTTTTTAATATAGAAGAGCCAATATGAGATATAGGCAAACCTGAACCATTTCCAATTTCAATCTTTTCATCACCAAAGTAGTCTGAGGCTGTGTTCAAGTTGCTGAAACTAGAGGTGAGATGATTGGTAGCACCAGAATCAGGCAGCCAAGATACATCCTGTGAGTTTTCTGAGCCAGCAATGGAGCCATATGAGCTGAGATTTGCCATGTTGGCCATCCCTTGATAGTTTGGGGCTCCACTCTTGTTATTCTCAGTCACTGTAAAATTCTGATCAAACCTGTTGTAGCATCTATCAGCAGTATGTCCATTATATTGACAGATTTGGCACTTCACATTGCTGTAGTAACTTGTTCTGCCTCCTCTACCTCTATAGTTTCCTCTGAAATTTCCTCTATTGCCTCTGAAACTTCCTCTAGAACCATTACCTCTTCCTCTGTTTCCTTGATTCACATATCCCTCTCTGAAGTTACCACTTTTATTACCAAGAGTCTAAGAGGCAAAGTTTGTGGATCCCTTGAAACCATCACTGCTGAAACTGATGGCTCTTTCAATTCTACTTTCAAAGGTTAGTAACAATGCTTGAGCCTCTCTCAGTGAACATGGTGGGATTCTGGAACTTATGGAGACAGACACAGGGTCATACTCCGGACCTAATCCATCAAGGATGGATGAAATCTGATCATCATCAGTAGACAACTGTCCAGCAGCTGCTAGTCCATCATAACTGGCCTTCACTTTATTGAGGTATTCTCTCATAGACAAGCTTCCCTTTTTCAGATTGTGGAGCTGAGATTTGAGCTGCATCACCTTTGCCCTAGACTGTGTTGTAAAGTCCAACTCCAAGGATTGCCAGATCTCAGAAGAGGTATTCAATCCAACAGTATTTACTAAAATGTTTTCAGAAAGGGAACTCAGCAACCAAGATACAATCAGCTGATCTTGTTTGTTCCAATTAATGTACTCAGATGAAGGAGTGATGGTGTTACCTATTAGTGGTGATGCAGTTTCTCCATTCAAAAATCCTGTGGCCAAAACCTGATGTTTCCACAACAGATAATTTGAATCAGAAAGTTTCACAGTAATGAGTTGAGGTTGGGGTTGAATGATGTTGCTTGTAGTAGTGGACTGTATTTCTCCAGATCCAGAAGCCATGTGATAAAGATGCGATTTTTAACAGTAAAGGGAAAAAGGGAAAAAGGATAAGGGTATAGAGACCGGTCGGATCAACCCGCTCTGATACCATATTGGAAAATTATAGTAATATCCATAAAGGAAAGCCAAAAGCAATAAGGAAAAGCTGAAGAGCTCTGTGTGCTTATAAGTGGAAAAATACAGACTGCATTAATTGGAAAAATACAATGGAGAGTGGTGTATATTTATATACACCAATAGAGCAGTCTAGAAGGCACCTACGTGTAAATACAAACAAGAAAAATAGCTGGAAAAAAGCAGAGCAAGTGGAGGACCACAGTACTAAGCCCTCAAACGGTCATGACCTTGTTTTGTCCTTTGTGTGTGCATGTGAATGCATATAAATCATGCACATATGCATGGTCTAATAACCCCTTATTAGTTTATCTATTTATTTTTGAATTTTGTGTCAATATCAAACATGTCATAAGCAAAATTGACCTCCACATCAACGCAAACAAAAAGCTTTTTATAGATTGCAAAACCATTTTTTTTACACATATGTATCTACAACTCTAAAATCACAATATAGCCATAAGTGAGACACGATTATTACCATATCATCACACCAGACGATATCGATAGTTTCAACACCGGCAACAAATCTTTCATTGCAGCTAAAGTGAACCCTTTCCACGTATCCGGACACCAACCGCCAAAAATGTACACAAATTCTCCAAACACAACAAACCATGACGATATGAAAAGCGCACCCATTGCGCCCGTGATGCCGAAATCGAGCACATTCACAAAAATCCAAGACAATAAAATGTGGATTGCAAATAGCCGATAGCCATGCGATGATCATGTTTTTCTGCGCTTGTAAATACATTTGTATCGTCAAGATAAAGATAGTTCCATAGACGAATGGTATGAACCACAAAGAAATGTAATCAGCGGACTTTGAGATATCTTGTTCCTCGCCGAGCAGGTTAAATATGGGCGTTGCGAAGATGAAAACTGGAAGTAATATGCTTAATGTGATGAGATCAATGAACCACGATCGCTGGAGGTAGATTCCCGTCATGTGGTACTGTTTGGCTCCGAATGCTTGGCCGCACAGAGTTTCTATTGCGCTTGAAATTCCGAGTTGCGGAACGAAAGATATGTAATATATATCAGTGATAAATGGAAAATGAAACTAGTTTCATGTTTTGATGTATGGCTACTGATATTTGGATTGGAAATAGTTTCAACATTTCCCTGTATATATTCTATTATCTAAAATCTCCGTTTAGTCCTCGTCCAGGCCCGACCTAAACGCTACTGTATAGCGCCTAGTGCTTTTGAAAACACTTGTTATCAATGCATCAACAATACTAGTGGAGTGTTTGATGAGGCGATTTATCGCGACAAATACGGAAAGTAGTTGAAACTCAAATGTTGGTCGTGTTTGAGTATGGAATCTAGAGAGTTCACAAATAAATTAAAGGAGAGTATTAGAGTATAAACATCATGCATGCTGCATTATCTGCCAAGGAGCCAAACCATTCCTGCCGTTGTGTTGTCGTTTTCTGTGATCCATAGCTGCCATCACAACTATTATTTGTCATCTTATGTGCACAAATATTGTGACTACACGTGTAGTATTCTAGGGTGCTCCATTGGTGTGTATTTATACCTCGTCTTGTATTCTTGTGAAGGCATCAATTAATACAGTCAATATTTTTCATTCTTGTTGCTTTCATAAATTGGTTCAGCAGCTTTATCAGCTTTGTATTTATATTGCTTTCCCAATATGCTATCAGAGCAGGTTGATCAACCTGTCTCTATACCTGTACCTGTTTATCTTTATTCCCTTTTTCATCCTCGATTTAAATATCAAAAATTTATTGCCTAATCCCTGAGTTATGGCATCTGGATCTAGAGAAAAAAAATCCTACCGTCGGATTTAATGCTCACCCTATAATAAGCCCTGTCATTCAACCACAACCACAACTTATTATTGTAAAGCTCACTGAATCCAACTATTTGTTATGGAAACACCAAGTGCTGGCTACTGTGTATGATAATATTTGTTATGGAGAAACTATTTCACCACCAAGAGGTAATTCACTGATCCTATCACTAGTGTATGATAACTGGATCAAGCAAGATCAATCC
Source organism: Phtheirospermum japonicum (assembly GCA_014905375.1). Classification (NCBI taxonomy): domain Eukaryota; kingdom Viridiplantae; phylum Streptophyta; class Magnoliopsida; order Lamiales; family Orobanchaceae; genus Phtheirospermum; species Phtheirospermum japonicum. Next base: position 1,952,148 of record BMAC01000037.1, read on the forward strand.
CTCGTTTCATGGCTTCTGAGTTCCTCTCTGAAAGTATGTTGGTTAGTATTGTTGGCTTAAACACATCTTCTGAAACTTGGAGCTCTCTTGAGTTAGATTTCAGTACTCACTCAAGGACAAAGGTTATGCAATTTAAATCTCAATTACACAATCTGAAAAAGGGCAATCTTTCCATGAGAGAGTATATCAACAAAGTTAAGGCTAAATATGATGGTTTAGCTGCTGCAGGACAAACTCTTACTGATGATGATCAAATCTCTTCCATTCTAGATGGTTTAGGCCCTGAATATGATCCTGTATCCATCTCCATAAACTCCAGGGAACCCCATGCTCCTTAAGAGAAGCTCAAGCCTTATTATTGACTTTTGAAAGCAGGATTGAAAGAGCAAACAGTTTTAGTGTTGATGGCTTCAAAGGTACTACAAATGTTGCTTCTCAGAACTTCTTTGCTGGTAATAGAGGAGGAAGCAACATGGGAAGCTAATCCAATCATGGAAATAGAGGAAGAGCAACCAACAACAGAGGAGGATTTAGAGGATCAAGAGGAAGCTATAAAGAAAATTACAGAGGAAGGGGTGGTAAATCAAACTTTTACAGCAACATCAAGTGCCAAATCTACCAATACAATGGCAACACGGCTGATAGATGCTACAACAAATTTGATCAAAGTTATTCTACATCTAAAAATAACATAAACAACTCTCAAGCTATCAAAACTTTCAAGGCATGGCAAACATGACAAGTCTCAGTGGAAGGCTTACAAGATGCTTTCTGGATCCTGACTCTGGAGCAACCAACCACATCACTTCCAGCTTCAACAATTTGAACTCAACACAAGATTACATTGGAGATGACAAGATTGAGATTTAAAATGGAACAAGTTTGCCTATAACTCATATTGGCTCTTCTATGTTAAAAATTGACCATGATAGCCCTCATTCCTTCATTCTCAAAAATCTGTTACATGTGCCACACATAACCAAAAATCTAATTAGTTTCTCCCAATTTGCTAAAGAAAACAATGTCTTCTTTTAATTTCATCCCTTTAACTGTTTTGTGAAGGACAAAGCCTCAGGGCAGACCCTCATGAAATGCAAGCTTAGGAATGGACTCTACAACTTTGATCTTGTCCAAGAAAACCATCCACTCCACACAACCCCTTCAACTGATCACAAGACAGCTTATCTTTCAAATTTCAAGAATAAACGTAGCCTCAGTCTTTGACACAATAGATTAGGACATCCATCCTATGATATTGTAAAAGAGGCCATCAGTAGTTGTAATCTTTTTCTCTCTGATAATGGAATAAAGAATTTATTTCCTTCATGTCAAATGGGAAAGAGTCATAAATTGCCATTTCTTGATTCTCAAACTGATAACTATGATGTGTTGGAGCTTGTTTATACATATCTTTGGGGGCCCTCACTTGTGACATCAGATGATGGACACAAATAATATATCAGTTTTTTTGATCACAAAACAAAGTTTACTTGGATATACTTTCTTAAAGCTAAGTCAGATACTCCCAATGCCTTTGTTCATTTTAAAACTCTTATTGAGAATAAGTTTAACAAAAAAATAAGTCTTGCAAAGTGATGGAGGCACAAAATATAAACCCTTAATAACTTATCTCCTCCAAAATGGTATACACCATAGAATTACATGCCCATATACCCCTGAGCAAAATGGTAGTGCAGAAAGGAAACATAGGAACATTGTTGAGATTGATCTGTCCATTCTTACTCATTCATTTGTTCCACAAAAATTTTGGGATATTGCCTTCTCAACTGCCACTTATCTCATTAATATAATTCCCACCAAGAGCCTGTAATACATTTCTCCTCTTGAAGCCTTAATTGGAAATAAACCTGATCACTCATTCATGAAAGTTTTTGGATGTTGTTGTTATCCATATCTGAGGCCCTACAATAAGCACAAATCGAAATTCAGGAATCAACCTTGTGTGTTTCTTGGATATAATGAACAGTACAAAGGGTACAAAGTGCTAGTACCTAATAAAAGGATCATTATTACTAGACATGTAATGTTTGATGAGAACCAATTTCCTTATTGTTTGAAGACTAGCTCACCTGTCCAAAACAATACTCTAAATGCCACCTCTTACACTCCTGTCTTTATTGATCATAGTCCCACTCATTCTCCTTTGACTAATCCTCCATCTCCTCATGCTCAACATATAAAATCCTCAAGCTCCAATACTCTTCACTCTGCCTCAAGCAACACACAATCTCCATCTAACTCAAAATCCACACCCCCTATCTAAATTGGTCAACTTTACATAGATTTGCCAATAGAAAGTCATAGTGTATCCACTAATCATATTTCTCCAGTTACTGATCTTCTTATGCAGGTTAATCAAGATCATTCAATGACTCACCCCATGATCACCAAGTCAAAATTAGGCATATTTAAACCAAGGATATTCCTCAGGTCTCTTTCAGTAGAAACTAAACCTAAGTCTCATCATGAAGCTGCAACTATACCAAAATGGAAACAGGCAATAGACAAGGATTACAAAGCTCTAATTTCAAACAACACTTGGTCATTAGATGAATTACCTCTTGGTAAGGAAGCTATTGGGAGTAGATGTATTTTCAAACTAAAGAGGAATGCTGATGGTTCAATTTCAAGACATAAGGCCAGACTTTTGGCCAAAGGGTACAGTCAAGTTCCTAGTTTAGACTACAATGAGAGTTTTAGTCCAGTTGTTAGACCTGCAACAATTAGAACAGTGCTTTATCTCTCCATTTCAAGGGGATGGCCACTCAGACAGCTTGACATTGACAATGACTTTCTCAATGGAGATATTGATACAAAATTATATATGGTCCAACCTTCAGGATATGAACAAAAACATCCTCTTGTCTGTAAACTCCAAAAATCTTTGTATGGTCTAAAACAAGCATCAAGATCATGGTTTGTCAAGCTTGGCACTGTACTAAAATCCTTAGGTTTTTAGCCATCCAAAGCATATTAATCTTTGTTCTAAAACCATACTCCTTTAGGAAGTGTATTCCTCCTTGCATATGTTGATGACATTCTTGTAACAAGTAACGATGATGCTGCAATTGAAAGGACCATAGATTCACTTAGAAAACACTTCTCCTTGAAAGATCTTGGTCATCCTCATCATTTCATGGGATTGGAGTTGTCTGTTACAGATTAGGGTATGTTTGTTAGTCAAAGTGGATACATTAAAACCATGTTACAGAGAGTGAACATGATTAACTGTGATGAATGAGTAGCCCCATGGTCACAACACCTGTCTTGTCCAAATATCAAGGTCAACCTGTTGATAATGCCACATTATAAGACAAATCATTGGAGCTCTTCAGCATGCAACTATAACAAGACCAGGAATTTATTATAGTGTTAAGAAATGCAGCCAATACATGTAGAACCCCCTTGAAACTCATTGCAAAGCTGTCAAACGCATACCCAGATACCTAAAGGGGACCATTAGCTATGGATTGAACCTTACAAAAGCCTCAACCTTACAGCTAAGAGCCTTTTATGGATGCTGATTGGGGATCAGATATAGATGACAGAAAACCCACAACCGGTTTTTGCATATACTTGGGAAACAATCTTTTTTCTTGGAGCAGCAAGAAGCAAAGGACTATAGCTAGATCAAGTACAGAGGCAGAATGCAGAGCATTGGCTACTGCCACCTATGACATTATTTGGCTGAGATCATTGTTGGCTGAATTGGGCATTCTTCAAAAAAATCCCCCACTACTATTTGGGTTGATGACCTTGGAGTTGTTATCTTGTCTTTAAATCCTATACATCATCCACGAGTGAAGCACGTAGAGATTGATATTCACTTTATCAGGGAGAAAGTAGTTGTAGGGACTATTTCGGTTCATCACATTCCAGCATTGCACCAGATAACAGATATATTAACCAAGCCACTTAGTGGGCAATTCTTTACTCGTTTAAGAAGCAAACTTTCTGTTGTAAAAAAATAAAATGAGTACAAATTGAGGGGAGAATATTAGAGTATAAACATCATGCATGCATGCATGCACTATCTTCTAAGGAGCCAACCATTCCTTCCATTTTGTTGTCATTTTCTGTGATCCATAGCTGTCATCACAACGATTATTTGTCATCTTATGTGAACCAATATTGTGACTACACGTGTAGTGTTCTAGGAGGTTACATTGGTGTGTATTTATACCTCATTTTGTATTCTTGTGAAGTATACAGTCAATATTTTTCATTCTTGTTGCTTTCATAAACTGGTTTAGCAGCTTTATCAGCTTTGTATTTATAATGATTTCCCAATAGAGCGCGTCTGGTGAATACATTATGAAAGTAACTTCTTTGTGTGTGGAAATCCAATTAGGAGTCGCATAAGAAATCTAAATCATCCCTACCCTAGTTTTAGATTTGGATAAATAATACAAAATCAAGAACATGGAGCCATTACATAATGTTATTAGTTATTGATTCCCAAGAAAATATTAGGTTGCGTTTGGAGAGGTTTTAGGAGAGAGTTTTGGGAAAAATATAAAATTTATCATCAAATCGGTTAGACAACAACATGCACTATCATCTTCTGCATGCATATCAATATTAGTACTATGCACATCATCGGGTCACTATAGTACAACAACTCGACTATGGCTAGTTGTATATAGTTGTTGCCCTCTTATACTAGTTAAATTTATCCTTAGCCTAAGATATAATCTCAACCTTAAGCTTGTCACAATCCTAGGTAGATAGATGTAGCTATCACCTCTATTAGAGGAAAGCTCTCAGTCGTCTTTGTAATCATACAAAATATATTTCATTAGCATCTATATTTCTTTGTCTTTTCCATTCTACCATGTTTTGTCTTTTTTGTCTTGGTATCAGAGCATATTTAGGCCAGTATCTGTATATCCCCTTCTCTCTATAGCCTATTATCCATTTGATCTTTAAGGATGAGTGATCAATCTACACCCTGATATAGAACACCAATCCAACACTCATGTAACCCTAGACTTCGCTCTTTCACAAAATTCTCAATCTCACCATACAACTCCAGAATCAACTTATATCTATTAAATGATTCAATTACTTGCTATGGAAAATGCAAGCTTATACAATTATAAGTGTTTATGGCTTAGAAGGCCATCTCTTGAAGGTTCCTTAAATCTTGAGTGTTTAAACTAGACAAGGCAAGACCAATCGCTTGCCTCATGGCTGCTCTCTTCTCTGTCTAAAAACATGCTCACAATGATGGTAAATCTAGAATCGTCCAAAGAAACTTGGGAATCTTGAGACAATTTCTCAAGTCAGACTGCAACTAGGAAAATATAGTATAAACTACAACTCTCATCCATCAATAAAGGTTCTATGAGTATCAGTGAGCATGTGAACAAAGTGAAGACCTGTTGCGATATGCTGACCTTAGCTACATAGCCTATTTCATAAGAAGATCAAGCTATGCACGTGCTTACTGGTCTAGGAGGAGACTATGATCTTGTTGTTGTTGCAGCCACCACAAGAACTGAATCTCTTACTCTCAGAGAATTAATGCCCATGTTGATGAGTAATAAAGCCACACTTGAAGCAGAAAATAACACAAATTTCATAAATACTAAAGGATCAAATGCCACTGTCAATGTTGAATTACATCAACTAGTCTCACAACCCTCCAGTTAATCCAGTCCCTCAACTATTCTTCTCACTGTTGAATTACCACTTATGAGTCCTACACAGGCTTCTTCTTTTCCTTCTGGTGTAGGTACTAACTCTTTTGTAGGGAAAACCACATGATAACAATACTTAAACCAAGAATTTACAATCCTAAGGTGTTCATCACACAATTCATTGATTTCAGAGAGCCTTCTTCCTATTTTGAAGCCTTAGATTATCCCAGTTGGAAAGTAGTTATGTGTGAAGAGTATGAATCCCTCATTAAGAATCATGTTTGGTGTCTCTTTAAGTTACCTCCAGGAAAATATTTGATTGGTTGCAAGTGGGTATTCAAGCTCAAAACTCATGTTGATGGAGTAGTAGCTTGGTACAAGGCTTCCCAAAGGATATAATCAAGTGCCATGTTTTGATTTTTGTGAGACCTTTAGCCCTTTTGTTAAATCTACAACTATTACAATTATTCTCTCTATAGTTCTCAATTGTAACTAGTCCATAAAACAATTAGATGTTAACAATGCTTTCTTGAATGGAGAGTTGGATAGAGAAATCTTCTTGGCTCAGCCCCTGTATTTGAATAGAATAGTGATAAATCTCAAGTGTGCAAGTTGTCTAAAGATATATATGGGCTTAAAAAGCCTCCTAGAGCCTAGTTTGGAAAATTAAGAGTTGTTCTTGTTTAATTTGATATCTCTACTTCAAAAATTGATACTTCCATTTTCTTTGATAACACTTCCTATGGATGCATCTGGGTATTGGTGTATGTTGATGACATATTAGTCACAAGAAGCAACAAAATTTGGATTGCCAAGCTTATTACTCATCTTGATTCAACCTTTTTATTTGAAAATTTAGGTGAATTGCAACATTTTCTTAGTATTGTGGTTTCCCACATAGCTTAGGGTTAGCATTTAAATTAGGAAAAGTACATTACGAATGTCTTGGAAAGAGCTGTTATGGCTGAAGATAAAGCTACCTCTACACCTATGATTGTCTCTCCTATCCTGTCCAAAACACAAGGAGAACCAACTATTGATCTCTCATTTTTACAAGATATTATTGGAGCCCTTTAGTATATTACTATCACTAGGTCTGACATCTTATATATAATTTGATTTGGAATCAACTTCAGGAAAACCTCACACTTCACTCTCATAGGCTTTTCAGATTCAGACTGGGCTGTAGACCTTGATTAAAGAAAATTCGTTATAGGTTTTTGTATAATTTTGGGGAGAAATATTGTCTTCTGGTACTCTAAAAAGCGGACCTCCGTATTCTGCTTCAACACTGAAGCTGAATACTGTAGCCTAGATCATGCTACTGCAGAAATAATATGGGTTCGATCCTTGCTTCAAGATCTTCATGTCAAACTTCTTGCTATTCTCAGTATTTGGATTGACAATCAAAGTGCCATTTCTATTGCCTCCAATACTATTTTTCATGATCGTTCTAAACACTTTGAGTTAGATATCCATTCCATCAGAGATCTCATTGCGAAGAAACTATTAGAAGTTCAATTTATTCAATTTGTAGACCAGACTGTAGATGTTTTCATCAAACCACTCTCACATCAATTCTTTAATCGGCTCTAGCCTCTCACTGCACTCGAATTGAGGGGGGATATTAGAGACTATACTCAATTCAGATCTCAGTGAACTGATAACATCAGGTCACATGAACATAAGAAGACTTACGACCTGATAACATCAGGTCGCATGAACACAAATTATACTGGCCATATGAGAGGTCGCTGTGAGATCACTAAAGAAGCTGGCATCAAGTTTCATGAGAGGTCACTGACGAGCCTAGCGGCATTACTTGGAATCTAAACTATAACAGATGATGTTAGCCCTAATATAGTTATCCAACCCAATATATCCGTTAGATTGTACTGTAGCATTCTTAACCACATATTCTAGGTAGCCATTGTCAAATTGTACTGTAGCATTCTTGACCAAACATTTTAGGACATTAGCTGTGTGGACAGTTATAAATAACCATCTCCTTCTCTACTAAAATGTATGAAAATTTTTTATGTTTATACTGAAAAGTAATATAAGGATGAGCTCGCTTTTATTTTTAATGAGCTCACTATTTTCTTTCATATGAAATATGTATATGTGAAATATGTAATGCGTGTTTGTGTGTTTGAAATATGTGTGTTGTGTGTATTTATGTGAAAATAACTTCTATACCTTTTTTTACTTATTAAATAACAATCGTGAATTTTCTTAAAATTAGTAATGAATCTGAAATTTTAAGAGCATCTCTAACCATCCTCTTTCACTTTGAGTTATTTAAACCAGGCAGAAGTCCAAAAGTTAAAACATTAGTCCATCACTAAAAAAAATAGTGTATTACAAATAGATTTTACGTCGGACTTTTCCATCAATAATTACCGATGGAATTGTCGATAGACACTGTATTACCAATGGAATTAATATCTGCCTATAATTTACCGATAGAAATTTAACCAATCACTAATTACCAATGGAAATACCTACGGAATTATATATTTCTTCTAATCTTTTTCTCATTTTTTATTTTTTATTGTCTAAATATACTATAAATCTAACTTAATATATATAATTATAATTTCAAATACATATAAATAAATTATAGCATACTTTGAAATAATAATATGTAATTATAATATAATTTTTTATAATATAATTTATAACTTTAACTAATATACCTAAAATAAATATAAGAATATAATATATAATACATATTTTTCGGTAATAATTTTTGTAATTCTTTTCTCATATTTATTTGTTATTATGTAAATATATTATTATTTTAATTTAATATATAATCTTCAGTACATATTGTATAATTGTAGTACACTTTTAAATAATAATAAATAATTATAATTTATAATAGACCTAATTAAAAAAAACTAACATCTACAAGACTTAGCCCATCGGCAAGGCCGACTCCACTTCACTTGAGTTCCCGGCTTATATTACCCCCTTTGTCAATTTGAGGGAATTAAAATGGATTTATGTGTGGGCGGGGCGGGCCCGACGAAATCCACCGGTAATCTAACTTTTTCAGTGTATTTTCTGGTCTCAATCTAACTAAACCCTCTATTCTAACTATTATATGTATTTTTTTTATTGGAACTTGAAATTTAAACTTAAAACCGTTTAGAATACATTTATAATAAAAATATGCAAACACTTGTGTTAGGCCAGATTGACGGTTTATGAACCGTTAGGTCATCTGACCAAATAATATAATGTATTAGTTTTTATATTATGATATAATAATTTTTGTATTCGAAAGTATTGATTTTTCATAAATTTCTGACTCGTGTTATGATGTATTATATATATATATATATATATATATATATAAAATTTTGCCATTGGAGTTGTGTGACTTCTTAGCTATTAATTATGACCAAGGAGCCACTTGTAGTGCTCTTTGGAGATAAACTAACAAATATACATGGCACGCAAATATATATTTTAAAATAAATGAATTTAAGTCCAAGGTATTTGAAATCAACGGATCTTGAAATACCTCGATCCAAACCTAGTGTGAGAATTTAGGGGTCATGGATAAATATGAAGCAAAGGACATTTTTCTTATTATTGTGAATAGATAAATTACATGGTGAATGTGATGTTATATATATAGCATCACCAATAACAATCTAGATTAGAAATCAAAAGGGAATATTCCTGCAGCTTTCACATAAAAATGGCAGATGCATCAATCCGTACAAGGCAGCACATGCCTGTCATGTGATCATAAGGAGCCAAAAAATCAGACTGCAAAAGCTGAGGTGATCTGGCTGCACTTCTTTGTCTTTATGAGGTGATCTGGCTACTCTTCTTTGACTTTATTCATTCTGTCTAACAACCCCCTCAATTCGAATAAGGAAAGAGGATAAACCCTGAGTTTAGTTTTCATCTAAATGAAGAAGTGATTTGACAAGGACTTCTTTAGAGCGTCTGCAACTTGATCAGGGATGCTCTTTGACTGGACCTTGTCTCTGATGAAGTGTAGATCAATCTCTATATGTTTTGTCCTTGCTTAAACAACAAGATAAGTCAACATATAGACAACATTAAGATTATCAACCTAAATCATTGGTGGTCTGATTAAAGTGAATCTTAATTATTTCAAAAGAGATTGCAACAACATAACTTCAGCCATTGTATGTGTAAGACTTAGACACTGTCTATTATTGCTTGGAACTCCATGAAATCAGGTTATCACCAATGAACACACAATATCCTGAGGTTGACTTTTTGTCATCTATGTCTGAGGCCCAATCTGAGTCAGAAAAAGCTGTAACATTAAGATGAGATGATTTGGTTAAGGATAAACCATGATCAATTGTTTTTACAGAAAAGGATATGTCAGGCCTGATAATTTTTAAATATTGTAACCCTCCAATAACTTGTCTGTAAATCTTAGGATTGTAAAAATCACAACCATCAAATCTTGATAGTGGAGGAGATGATGCCATTGGTGTAGGTTTAGAATTTGCCTCAGACATGTTAAACTTGGTAAGTAATCCCTTAACATACTTGTACTGAGTGAGCAGCATTCCAGACTTTGTGTAATTTACTTCAATTCCCAAAAAGTAGATCAGCTCTTCTAGGTCTTTCAAGATCTTGAGCTCAGTCCACTGATTAACATAGTGATCTCTGAGTTTGAACTTCCTGTAATTACAATATCATCAACATAAACAAGAACATAGATGACAGAAGTACAAGAGTGTCTTAGAAAAATTAAGGAATCCATTTTTGAGCTTTGAAAACCAAGATTATGAAGAACTGGTCTAAATTTGTCAAACCATGTCTTTGAGGCCTGTTTCAAACTATAAATTACCTTTTTCAATTTGCAAACATAATATGTTCCCCCTGTCACTTCAAAACCCTGTGGATGGCTCATGTAGATGTTAAGATTGGGATCAATCTCTCCATGAAGGAAGGCGTTGTCAATGTCAACCTGTCTAACAGACCATCCTTTTGAGAGAGAAATGGTAAGATTTAGTCTGATAGTAGAAGGTTCAACCACTGGAATGAAAACATCTGTATAATTATCCCCTTGCAACAAGTCTAGATTTGTATCTAGAAATGCTCCCATTTGAGTTTCTTTTAAGCTTATACACCCATCTGCAGTCTATAATGTTTTGATCCTTTGGTGTTGGAACAAATTTACAGGTCATGTTCTGGATAAAGGCCTAATTTTCTTTGATCATTGCCTACTTCTAATTGACATGTCCAAGTGCATCCTTTACACTTTGAGGTTCATTTTCAGAAAGATTAACATGATAAACTTTTGGTTTCAGATTCCCTGTTTTAGGCCTTGTGATCATTTGATGAGTTCTAACATGAGCTATGTGTTCCTCAGGCACTTCAGTTGGTGATAAAGGAATTGACATATCTGTCTATTGATTAGTGTCTGTCACATGTGAGTTTGTGTGTGATTCATGATGATGAGAGGAAGGGGAGGAGGGTGGTGATTGAGAAGACTGATGATTTGAGGAGGAGTTTGATGTATTCTGAGGAGTTGATTATGTATGATAATGTTCGGTGTAGCTGGTAAAAGGAGATGAATGTATAGTGGAAGGGAATTGAACTGAGACAGACTGTTTATCAATATCATGTGGAGTAAGAGACTCCTTAAAAGGACAAACAGTTTCTCTGAAAACAGTATGCCTTGTGTAGATTATTATTCCTGAAGGAAGAATGATTTGGCATCCTTTGAAAAGGTTGTTATATCCAAGAAAGGTTCCTGGTTGTGACCTTTGTTCTAACTTGATTTTAGTATAGTGTCTGATATAGGGAAAAACTTGGAAACCAAACACTTTGAGGTGAGTGTAGTCAAGAGGCTTATTGTGTAAGAGTTGGAAAGAGATTTTGCAGTTGATGTTTTTGTTTAGAGTTCTATTGATCAGATGCACTGCAGTGGTAAAAGAACCATCCTAATACAACTTAGGGACCTTTGAGAGTGACATCATGCCAAGGACTGTCTCTATTATGTGTCTGTGCTTTCTCTCAACAGTCACATTTTTGTGTAGGGACAATAGATTTTGTGAGTAATGCCATTATAAGTGAATAATTTTGAAAGTGGTTTAAACTCTGTACATCCATCACTTTGAACAACTTTAATGGTATTATTGAACTGGTTCCGAGTGAGATTTTTGAAATGTAGGAAAGCAGTGTAAGTGTCTGACTTGACTCTGAGGAAATAAATCCAAACATATTTAGTGTAGTCATCAATGAAGGTGACATAGTATCTGCTCCCATTTCTGGAAGTAACTGGAGAAGGGCCCCACAGGTCAGTGTGAACAAGTTGTAAAGGTTCTGTGGTCATATTTTTGTTGGCAGTGAAAGGTAATCTATGAGACTTTGCTTCAGCACAATTATCACAAAAGGAAAAGGCATTCTTATTAATAAAAGGTATATTAAAGTCATTTAAGGATCTTTTGGTAACATCCACAGAAGGATGTCCTGGACTTTGATGCCATAACTCAAGGCCTTGAGCAGAATCTGAAAGAAAAGAAGTATATTGATCCGAATTTCTTTTTTGTGCAGAAGAGATCTTGGTTTTATTGGAAAAACTTGAAACATAAAATCTTGATGGCTTGATGAGAGGCTCATTGGATGACTTTGTGAGGTTGAGTCGGTATAGACCATTCCTAAGATTTCTTGTTAGTAGTACCTTCCCTGAAACTTGATCCTTAACAACACAAGAGGAAGGATAAAACACAAAGTAAACGTCATTATCCTTAGCAAATTGTGTTACACTAAGAAGATCTTTGGTGATTCAAGGAACATGAAGAAGGTTGTTGAGTTTGAAAATGTGTGATGAAAGAGGTTTGTGGTGTTTGTGTGAAGGTGTGAGAAGACAATTATCAACATGGGCTAAATCAAGGCCTGCACCATTCCCCACTTGTAATTTGTTGGATCTACCAGGAATTCAAATTAGAGAGATCATTAGTGAAATGATGTGTAGCTCCTGAATCAGGAAACACTAGTGTAAAAAAGGCGATTAGAGGCGGTTCAAAACAGCCATTTGAGGCGGTTATGAACCGCCTCTTATATTAGCGACGCTTAAAATAAAAAAACCGGGCGGCAGTTCTAAGAAGCGCTGCCAAAACTATTATTAGCATCGGTTCTTATCTAAGAACCGTTGCCAAAAATAGAAACCGGGCAGCGATTCTTAAATAAGAAGCGCTGCCAAAACTATTATTGGCATCGGTTCTTAGCTAAGAACAGCTGCCAAAAAAGAAACCGGGCAGCGCTTCTTAGATAGGAAGCGCTGCCAATTATACTGAGAAAGAACATCGGTTGCTTAAACAACTGATGTTGGTTACACAGAGAACATTAACATCGGTTTGAATATAACCCATCTAAATTCCAAAATAATATTTAAAAAAAAGCATTATGTCCATTTTATTTTACAAATTCTCATCCCAACCTATAAATACCAAACAATTGCAATTTAATTCATATTTCAAGAAAATTAAAATTAATCAATATCAAATGTAAACAAAAGTATTCAATATACTTAAAAAGAAATTTTACATTACAATTTTACAAGAAAAATATTTAAAAAAAAAAAAAACACAATTAAGCCAACATCGAATCAAAGTGAAAGTAGGATCTACCAATACAAACTTTTGCAAGAACATGTTAAGTCGATCATTCAGCATAAGAGCAGAAAAATCTTTACACTTTGATCTGACTGTAAAGCGAGAGGAGAGACGATTAACCTACAAAATAAGGTAATAATTAACATCAGGACGTTTATTCATACCCTTGAGTTGATGCAGAAATTAACTTATTCAGACATCAGGCGGAAATATAAATTTTTATACAAGCAAGATTAATATGTATTAACATTAATATGTATTTATACACAGACATCTGGCCTGTAAAGAACATTTTTGTTCCATTCTGGGGAATAGATGAATGGAAATGTATTAACACTAATTATTAGGCATGGTAGTGAATTGCACAAACATTCTAACAATTAGTAATGATGGCTTATTTTAAGTTCACTACCAGGGTGACTGGAAAATGAGAAACCATCACAATAATGTATTTTTACCTTGTTACAGTTGAGACAATCCAAAGGCAGCCAAAACGATCAGAACTTCACGCTCCATGTGTGTTGATGAACCTAATTTTGTTCTTTTCCGAGCAGCACAAGATGATATAGAATTGCACCAACCTCCACCCTATACACAATCACATTTCTGTAAGAGTATTGGCAGACACATTTAAAGAAATTCGACCCAGACCCAGTCGCATTGCAGTCAGACATCGTATCTTTATTTTCAATATCTATAGCTTTTCTCTTCTCCATTATTAATTCCTCTTTCACTGAGAGGTGAAATAGTTTCCTCATCTTTTATATCTTCACCTTGTTCCGAATTACCCCTTTCATGACACAGCACAGTTGCTATTCTCATTAACTTCATTCATAAAATCTATATTAACAATATTAGCAATAGGCTTCTCAATTTTAACAGGTAAAACTCCCAAGTTAGCTGTTGTTAATTTGTTTAACATATTCACACCAAAATTGCTCGAATTGGTTCTTCTCTCCCTATTATTCTCATCAGGTGCAAGCTCAGCAATCACATCATCAACAATAAAATTGTTATGTTTATCTTTCTTAAATATGGACAGAGTAAACATATTAGAAATCTTTTGCTTACCCATCAATGCGACTTCGGACGCCAAAGCAGCTCACGATTTCCTTATCCTTCTTCTCCGGATTGGAATTACTTTTTTTTCTTCCAGTCATCCTCCTGTCCTTCTCGCCGTACCTAAGCCGTCGTCGTCAAGGCTGTCACAGTTAAGTTTAGAGAGGCTTTTGCTTAGGCGCACATTAAGGGCCATAAATATATACCAGTGCGAAACCGTAATACACAGCGATGTTTTAAAAAATGGACCGCTCACGATTTCGATAGCCTACCGGTGATTTGGAACGAGTCGGACCGATTAAAGCGGTCCAAAATTATTAATAAAAAGAAAAAGAATGCTTATAGTTATATTAATTTTCTTGAAAAAGTTGAACAAAATTTAACAATCAAGCAATTTCATTGCGGTTGTCGACATTTGATAAATCTACAAGGGGCCCACAAGTGGAAGAAGGCATACTTCATTCTTTCAAATAATCCAGTTTAGTGTGGAGATGGTGACCTAAATTCTAAATGCAAAAATAAAACACCAAATTTGAATTGAGATTTCACCAATTCTACAAGTGCAATAAAAAATAGGGTGCGGCTAATAATACCCAATATCAACTTTTGCAAAACTTTTTAACCACAATCAAACCAAGTTTAGTCTCGCAAATTCAAAAATTATCATTCATCCTAAACAAACCAACCGATTTCAGATTCCATCAAACTTATCCACTCACCTTCATTGAAAACTTCAGATCAAAGTTTTTGGGGTTACTTCTATAAGCCTCCTCTTGTCCGCAAAATAAAAACACTAGCCCATTTTAAGAAGAAAATACACAGGTTTAGTACCAACATTCTCGCCATCTTTCAGTGCCCACAACAACTACTATATAGTAAGTTTGCTTAATAAATCTAAAAAAAAGGGTGCCGAAAAATTGAAAAGTGAAATTCAATAAGAAGCTCAGCAAAAAGAGATGATAACAAGATGTAAGATTAAAAAAGTTACCAGTGGAGAGCATCTCGTTTTATATTCTTCCTGGATTAGGAAAAATCATCACGCTGGGATGGTGAAAAATAAGTAGAGAGAATCTGTCTCTCTACAGTAGTGATGTCCTACAAGAGTTCAAACACAAACTAAAAAAAAATAAAAAATACACACAATTATAGTTACATTGTGAAAAATATATTGACCTTGACTTGCGTGGCTGCAAATAAACTGTAAACAATTTTGAGGTGAGGTTGTGGGCCAAGCTTAAATACTTGTTCGAACAGGGAGGCAACATATGCTAAATATAGTGTGGGGCTTCATAAGAAACTCTCAGCACTTGCATCCTTTAAAGAAGGAAGAATGGATTTTGCATTTAAAGTCATATATTGTTGACTTTAGTCAAAATACAAGATGAAATGCAGATCAAACACCACACAAATACACATGCAGAATACACATGCAGAATACACATGCAAATGCACATGCACGGTTGGCCCATGTGAATGAGCAGGAATCTTATGTTTACGGTTTATTTGTGATTTCTTTGTCTTTTAGTTAACATAACAATACATATAAGCAGAATAAAAGTGAAGTTTTCTAGTCCAAATAATGTTTCTATATTAACTTATTCATATAAAGGCATTTTTGTCATATTACTTATATTTATTTTAAATCTTATGTAATGAGGTAGTTTTAGTAACACTTGGGGAGGATTTGGCCTTACATAGACTGTGGTGTAGTAACTGGAAAGCTACCACGCCAATTTTGGCATACACATGGAGCGGTGTGCTGTTCTGAGTTGGCAAGGAGTGTGGCGCTTGCTATCAGGTCATACGCAACAGCAGGCTCGACTTCATCTGGGTCCTCGCCATGCCTTGGTAACCATCACCGCCACCAACATCTGTCCATACAACAACCACGGCGGGTGGTGCGATCCGCCGCACCACCACTTTGACATGTCGTTGTCGGCATTCTTTCGCATCGCCAGACGGGGAGATGAAGGCATAGTTCCTGTGCTTTACAAAAGGTTATAGTTGATTATGGTATTATTATTTTGTAATTAATATTGCTGTTAATATAATTAACCAAACTCATAATCACTCGAATAAGAAAAATGTTAGTTTGTATGATTCCAAACAGTGTCAATCTCATGTTCAAGATGGCAACAAAGACGTATGAATATAACATAGTTGAATAACAAGATACACATATCAAACCTTTATACATGCATATAAAAATGTATGATGTGGCTGGAAATGAGATAAGGAACATTTTTAGCTTGAAAGATTTTTTTTAATTTTTTTTATTTTTTGGAAAAAAGAATCACACATTTTATTTTCGTTTGTACAGAAAGTGTAACCCACTGTTTTCAAAAATTTCAATCAATCTAAAATCTCATTTTATAAAAATAAACACCAACTGTCAATAGTTTTAGAAGTTTTAACCTCACATTTCATCTTGTTGGTTTGGTGGGATGGAAAGATAACCAAGGTGAACTCCAAACCCGAAACATCACTTATATCAAAAGTTAACATAGACTAAAAAACCAATATATAAAATTAGGAGGACGGAATAGCTCGAAGCCGAAGGACAGCGCTTGTAGAAAACAAGACAGCACCATGGGGTAGTTGTGCAGTGTTTGTAATTTAGGCACAAACTTCAATAGAAAACTGATATTGGTGTGATCTTGGTGTCTATGAAAATCTAAGACATAGATCTAAGACTCTACTGAAGACACTAAAAACAATATTAAACGTAACGAGTTTGGAAATGACTAAAACCTCAAGAACAGAGATGTTATGAAAATAACAAAACAGAAACCTCAAGAACAGAGATGTTATGAAAATAACAAAACAGTTTTGCGCAGTGTTCATGTTTTTTACATATATTCCTGTAGAAAATTGATATTTGGTTTATTTTAGCGACAACAAAAATCTAAGACGTGTATCTACAACTTCTATGAACATCATGAGAATAAACAAATACGTTAAGAGAGTAAAAATAGCACATAAACAGGAAGACATGTTTTCGACATATATTCATGTCGAAAATTGATGTTTGGTTTATTTTAGCGACAACAGAAATTCAAAATCGTGTATCCACGACTTCTATGAACATGATGAGAAACAGGAAGATTGTGCGCTGCGCATATTTTAACAATCAAGAATTTTGTAGATTTAAATATTCGATTATAATATTCTCGAACCTAAGGAAATTTAAATAACACACAAAAATAAAATCTCCGAGCATGAATTTGAGAATATTAATTAAGGCAAAATTACAATTCTAAAAATTAAGTAGCCGAGAGAATTGGAAGCTTACATTTTCAATGAAGAGGAGGTCGGAGACGATGAAGGTGCCAATTATTCCGGCGAGAATTGTGGTGGGGCCGGTGAGCACACCAGTTTCTGTATATCATTCTCTCGGGTAATTCTTCCTCTCTATTTCTCTCTCTCTCTTCAGCTCCGGATCGAGCTTCTCTTTGTCGGAGCTCGCCTGTTTTCCAGATAATTCCAAGTAGGGCGCGAGATCGATCACCGGAACTGGGTCATAAAGAGAGAAATATGCGTGTCGACGGTCGCCCTCACTGAACCAACTTGAATCGCGGTGGGGTTTCGGATCTCACAAGATTTTAAAGGTTGAGTTTGGGGAAGATATATTTTTAGAAGCGCGTCTAGAAATAACCGTACCAGTCGTTTATTATTGGCAGCGCTTGTCAAAATATGCGCTGCCCGATTTCAGTATTGGTGGCGGTTATAAAATTGAACCGCCACCCAGGTTTTATTATTGGCAGCGCTTGTTGAAATAAGCGTTGCCCGATTTCAGTATTGGTGGCGGTTATAAAATAGAACCGCCACCCGGATGAAATTTTTAATTTTTTATTTTCATAAGCAACGGTTCTTTGCTTAATAAGCGTTGCCTTTTCACTTTTTGCAGCGGTTCCTCTTTGAACCGCCACTTATGAAGCGCCACTAATCAACTTTTTTCCACTAGTGAAACCAGCTTACTATATTTCAAAAGAGGTATTCAAACCAACCATAAAAATCAAGATACATTAAGACAAAGAAGAAAGGAGCCATGAAGCCAAAACCGATCTTGTCATTGCCAATAGAGATATTCAGGATTTACAATTAGCAGTCCTTCTTCTTCAACAAAAATGAGCTTTGTTAGAACTGGAGTAGATCCATTTAAAAAGCCCTCTAATCTGTATCCTTTGAAAGTGATTTGAACTTGTTGTCTCCATATCAGGAGATTTTCATCAGTCAGTTTGACAGCTATCAATTGATTATGCAGTTTCACTGGTTGGATTTGTGAGGTAGAGGAGATATGATTATTTATGGTAGATGAAGATGAAGTAGCAGTATCATCAGCCATGGCAGCTGATGTTTAGCAACATATTTAAGTTAAATAGGCTCTGATACCATGTTAGAGTTTAAGGTTCATGGATAAATATGAAAGTAAAGGACATTCTTCTTATTATTGTGATAGATAAATTGCATGCTGAATGTGATGTTATATATATAGCATCACCAAAAACAATCTAAACTAGGAATCAAAAGGGAACATGTCTGCATCAATCCGTACAAAGCAGCACATGCCTTTCATGTGATCATAAGGAGCCAAAAAATCAGACCGAGGTGAACCAACTGCTCTTCTTTGTCTTTATGAGGTGATCTGGCTGCTATTCTTTTTCTTTATTCATTATATCTAAAACCCAGCCTTTGTTAACATGCATGGTCAGCATTTTTTTCTATTTCACATTTATTTTCTTCTAGTTGTGGAATTCACACGTCATCAGTGGATTGGTTGGACTTGTATTGTCTGTTTAGGCGGTGATGAGGCATGGTAGAAGTTGAGAACCCAGTCTAATGAATGCCAAAAAGTTTTGAACCTTTTTATATGATAAACAAAATCTCGCAAAGATAAGAATGCCTCTTATTGTATCTTAATCTCAATGAGCTAGACCTCGGGATAATTTTAATTTTGGTACATTATGTTGACCACTTTCTAGAAAAGGTACGTGATGTTGGCCAGCATCAAATTACATACATTAAGTTGGCAAATTATCAAATTTGGTACAAAAAAAGTCCAATCGGGCTTTGATGCTTACATGACATGATTTAATCATTTCTTATCATTTTTAATTTAAAATTTAATTTAAAAATTAATTTAATTTATAAATTAATTTGAAAACTGATTTCTTATCATTTTCAATTTTAAAATTAATTTAAAAATTAAATTCTTATC
>BMAC01000037.1:1984615-1997907 GCA_014905375.1 Phtheirospermum japonicum
AAAAAAAGGATTAAAAATAGTGTTTTATTCCTAAAAATCAACCGGTGAGAATTTTAGGGAATTTTCCTTTTATTTTTTTACTCTTTCTCTCCCCTCTTTCAACGGTCACTTGTTAGGGTTTAAAAGGGTGATTTCCTTATACCGTTTGATCACAATCCCCAAACCCCTTTCGAATTACAACTCTCAGACTCCTTTCTCCTCTCCAATTCTATCGAATTTCTGTTCTTAGTTCTTTGTTTTTGTGAAATTTTGCAGTATGTCTAGCTCTCCACCGCCGACAGTCCCTGAACTACCACAGGAGGTTCGCCGCTCCGGCGACCAGATTTCGTTGCCATATCCAAAGATAGGCGGCCTAGATATTCGTGAAGAGATTGGTGGTGGTAGCTCTTCAAGCCCACCGCTATCAACATCGCCGCCTAATTTGCATGCTCCTGATTCTCTTACTGCCGTACCTGTTACATCGTCGGTCGATGCTACGCCGGTTACTCAGGTGTTCCCTGGACAGCCCGGGAACGAGATTGACGTCGATAACCCCCCCGACTTAGCTTTTGTGGCTGAGACCTTTGGCCGCGTAGGGAATCCTACCTTGAAGCGGTCCAGGCGTTTGCGCAACATACCGCCCGGCGTTGTGTCGCCCGCGGTCCCAAAGAGCAAGGCAGGTCCGCGCCTCCATGTGCCGATTGAACACATCAACCTCCAGGAGGATGTTGTTGTGGAGTCTGATCCCGATGATCATGATTTTGAGCCTACTGCTCCGATTGCCGGGGATGAGCTGCCGTCTGCTTCTGCTCCCAATTTGCCGGAAAAGAAGAGGTTTACTCGCCGGAAGCAGCTCGTACGAAAAGGCGACAGGAGACCCGTCCAGACAAAAGATAGTGTTTCTCCGAGCCAGGCGAATGTCAAAGTCTCTCCCAAGTCATCTGCTACTGAGTACTCTTCGCCTCCATATACTGTGCTGGATTTTATCACCGGCGAGGTTACTAGTTCCGCCAAGTCGCCTGCTGATGTTCCCCCACCGTCTCCAATTCCTACTGCATCGCCTGAGTTTGATACAGGTCTTTTTGAACATTCCCCTGACTCTTCAATGGATGTGCCCTTGAAGGCTGTTCTTGCTGCATACAAAAAGGGCAAGAAGAAACGGAAGGCAGCTGCACAGGACGATGTTGTTAGTCATGTTGGTAGTCCCTTACCAACATTGAGTCGCTCACAGTCTGTCTCGTCCTCCCGCACTGCATCTGTTCCTGTTCCATCGCATTCTCCCACGCAGTCCTCCTCGGCTGCATGTAATCACTCCCAGTCCTCATCTGGCACTTCAACTCCTACCCCCGAGATTGAGGACATGGAGCCCTTTTCCGAGAAATTTTTAACCGCTGAGGCTGCTGAGCTGTTTGATGTGTATCAAGCTCGCCATATGATCGCTGAGAGAAAAGTGCCGTTTGACTTGTTTGAGCGACACAACCTGATAGCCTACCTCCGATTTCATGGTATGTATTCCACAGTCTCTACCGCCATTCCATTTGTTAGGGACATCATTCTTGAGTTCTATGCCAATATGCTGCCCTCGATTGTTGATTTAAGTTCTGTGAACTATGGGAAAGTTTTTCTGCGTGGAAAGGTGTTTGCCTTTACCCCTGACTTAATTGATTATTTATTTGGCACCACTGCACATCGGGGTAATTTTTCTGTGGATGATATGGATGAGGTTGTGTCCTTTTTGTCGGGTGGGATGGTACATTCGTGGTTTGAGCAATTTCCAAGCACTAGGCTCTCGATTTGTATTCTATTATGCATAAAGTGGCTCTTTGCAACTGGGTCCCTTCCAGGAACACTACGGTTGTTACTCGGCCTCAGGCCCAGTTTTTGTTCAAGCTTGGGAAGGGTGTTAAGTTCAGTTTCGGACATCATGTTTTTGATATTGTAACTAAATTTGCCACATCAAGGCCTGCTGCCTCGTTGTGTTTTCCTTCTCTTATTTTTAGCCTGATGAAGAACCAAGGTCTGACGCTTCTCGCAGATGATGTGCTCACTGGTGATGCGGATTGGTTTGCTTTTCGAGGCCAACACACTACTGGTGCTAGGGTGCTCGATTTACCTTGGCAAGCTCCTGCTCCTGCTGATGTTGATAGTGATGTTGAGAAGGACGATCCCAACATGGTCCACATTTCTGCGCAGCTCCTGCGTGCGCATGTTGCTTCCATTGATTTGCAGATTTCTAAGCTGCAGGCACTTCGTTGCTCGTTGTTGGAGGCCCTTTCACTTTCTGGTCAAAAAGGGGGAGAGGATGACGCGAACGTAGGGGGAGAAAGTGTTGCTGGAGAAGGTGTTGATGTTGCTGATGTTGCCGAGAATGAGACTGCTGCTGCTGATGCTGAAGATGCTGTTACCGCCGAAGCCTTGGCGAGCCTTGCTCAAGAGAAGAGGCGTAAGCGAATTCGAGCGCGTAACAAGGCTTTGAAGAAGATGATGAAACTGAGGGAGAAGAAGAAGAGGAAGAAGAGTGGTGAAGGAATTTCGACATCTCCTCGACGGTCAAAGAGGATTCGAAGTCATTAAGTTCCTTTATTCAGTTTGTTTTGATAAGTATTTTGAACAATGTTTGTTTGTAATGTTGGTTTCAGTGTTAACAACATTGGGTGTTTTGTTTAGGGGGAGTTTTCTATCTTAGGGGGAGTTAGTTTTATTTTCATTTGTTTTTGCGTCTTAAGTGTTTTGTCCAGAAAGGCAAAAGGGGGAGATTGTTGAGGAATCTATTCTTGGCAATAATTCATATTTTGTTATTTGCCTTTCTTGGGCACAAAATAAGTTAGGAAACTAGATTTAGGACAATTTTATGTTTCCTAGTTTATGCACAAGACTTTAATTATTCCTAGATTGTGTTTAGGATTTGACCAAGTTTAGGATTCTTAGTTGTCTATTTAAGACATAAGTATTCCTACACTTGACATACGGATTTTAGAGTCTTCACGCACGGATTTCTTGAGGAGAAGAACGCACGACACTAGACGCAAGGAAGACGCACAAGAGAAGAAGAACACGATAGAGTTACTTGGTGCCAACGATCGTGATAAACAAGATCTTTGAAGTTGCGTGACCAACGGAGAAGATCTTGCCATTTCGGCAACAAGTATTTAGTATCAAGCTTCTGATATTTAGTTTTCATATATTACTTTATATTGTGTATTGAACGTGAAGTGAAAGTAATATAGTTTTCGGGTTTGTACACCCAAGTTCACAAGTATTTACTTGTGAACTGAATTTGTTTAATCGTGTTCTCTATTTTAAATTTCCGCTGTATAAATTTACGTTATTCTAGTCGATGTTGTTAACTGGTGTTGTTAACATTGATTAACAACATCGTAAATCTGATCCTTATTTTTAAAACCATAGACCTATTACTATTACACACTTTGTTAATTTGAGTTGATATGAAATACATTTTTCTGTATAAAACAAATATCTATTTCTCTCTAAATTGGGGTTTCTTCAACCTTAATTAGGCTCCATGTTTAACCAACATTAAAACAGAAGGCTTATCAAGATGAGACAAGTACCTAAAATTAGTGAATGAGCATTTGAAGAATTGATTATCTGAGAATCTTCTTGAGTCGTATTATAGAAACTCCCTATTAGAAGAGCCTTACTATGCATTTATAAGAACTTGACATTTGACTTAGAATTGCATTGATGAAATATTAGTAAGTCATCCATGAAACATTAGTGAGAAAAAATTATTCTTCACCTAGAAGTCTGCGAATTTATAGTGTTTACAAACGCTCCCTTAGTGGATCTATTTAGCCAAGAATATTTTATATCATAGCTCATTTATAGTAATATCAAAAGAAACAACTGATTTATAGTCATAATATCAAAATCGAAAACTCTTTATGAATTCTAAACGGTGTGATAGAACAAAATATGAAGATATCAAAGCAGAGAGGATATGTTTACCAGTATGCCATTCACAAACCGAACGCTTAATGTTTAGACAAGTGTATAACCAGCAAGATCAAATGAACTTATGTGTCCGACAAATGACTGTGTCACGACAATGGTTCCGAACGAAGCCACTCTTGAAATAACACTCGGCGTTGCAACTCTCCATATCTTCTTCGATTCTTCATAGATCCTTCCCTTCAAACCGACTTCTTGTTCTGCTTTTGATGATCTTATAAGCAGACTCTCTTGTATGCTATTACTATCCATGTCTCTAAAATCATAATAAACAAGGACACAAAAATAGTTAATAGGGGAAACTTAATTCTTTATGAACAATTTATAATTATATACACATCACTTGAATTAAGAAAATTAAAATAAAGAATAAGAAGAAAATTATGTGCATTGAGGGATAGAATAGTCAAGATCGGGAAAATCAAACCACACCTCGAGATCGAGATTTGACAAAAATGCCGATGATATAAGCTTAATAAAAAGTGATGACAAAAATTGGAGTAAAGCCATAAATGCAAGATGAACAAAGGCCATTAATATTAAAGTTATTTCTATAAAGATTTGATAAACACATGACAAGGACGACTCGTCATTTATAAAGTACATTGATAGAGATAAGATGTACATGCGTCTAGCTACAACTTGTACATATAAACCCTAGCTACATAAATATTCTACTTACAATGACATAATATAGTGATGTCACTCGAATATAAACAAATGATCTTATTGGTATTATGCCAGCTATGTTGTGAGGAATGATCACATGATACTTTTGAATGGGAGGTGCATGTAGATGGAGAACTCTAACATCCCCCTCAATCTGATCGCAGTGAATGAACAACTTTAATGCAGGATTAGAAATGAGTGAAAGATTGTTCTACGAGAGGTAGGACATTAGGAGTCCGATCAATGGATGACACGTGTTGTTTAGTAAAACCTCATTGATGTACTTTATCTCGAATGAATTATAGTTCTAGTTCAATGTATTTTGCCTTGGAGTGTAACACTGGATTAACAATTAGAGCTTCTGCGCTTATATTATCAATCCAAGTTAGTGGAGTGGTGTGAACAATAATCTGAAGTTCCTTGAGTATAAAGGTAAGCTAGATGATGTTTTTAGAGCAGTGTGCTAAACTTTGAAATCCAGCCTCAGTGTTGGACCTAAAGATGGAGTGCTGCTTCTTTAAACATCGAGTAACAAGATTGTCTCCCAGATAAATGAAGAATCCAGTTACAGTCTTTCTATCATCCAGTTATGTTTAAATGTTTTTACTTGTCAATTTCCAATCCATAGGAAACTATACCAGCTAGATATCTGAGGACTCTCTTGAGGGCTTTCTAGTGAGGATCTCTTGGTTCCTGCATAAATTGGCTCAATCTATTCATACTATAGCTTATTTCAGGTCTGGTGATGGTGTTGTATTTCAATGCTCCTATTATGATTCTATATGTTGTGTAGTCTACATTATCAACTACAATGTACTTAGATAGATGATGATTAGTAACCATTGGAGTGATAGTGCCCTTGGCCTGAGCCATTTTAGATTTATATAGGACATATTTGATGAACTTAGTTTGAGAGAGTTGCAGAGAACAATTGGTTTCTTGAGTGACTTGTATTCCCAGAAAATGATGAAGTGTGCTAAGATATTTTAGCCTTGAATCAAGTAGGAAATAACCTTGTCTACATTCCTTGTGATGATGATATCAACAACATAGACTAGCACCAGAATATATACTCCTCCTTTGATCTTAAATAGAATCAAGGAAGTTTATACTTACATTTCATTTTTGAGTTTTGTGTACCAAGCTCTTGGTGCTTCTTTGATTAATCCCATAGAGAGCCTTGGTAAGTTTGCACACACAATCCTTATTTTCTTGATCTTTAAAGACTAGTGGCTGTTGCATATAGATTTCTTATTTAATCTCTCCATTAAAAAATACATCCAATTTCCTAGTTTTACATCCTATTGTCACAACTAAACATAAAATTATTCTAATTGTAACTAGTTTAACAACATGGCTAAAGGTCTCTTGATAATCCACTTCAGGGTTCTGAGTATATCTTTTAGTAACTAGTCTTACCTTGTGCTTAGCTAGTCTACCATTAGAGTGTTTTTTTCACTTTATAAATCCACTTGCAACCTACAATAGGTATGTTGAATGGACTAGGAACAAGAGTTCATGTTATTTTCCATAAGTATATTATATTCTTCCAACACTACCTCTCCACACTTTTTATTGCAAGGTAGTTTTAGTGGAAGCTAGTTTTGATTCATTGTCAAGAGTATTGAGCAGGACTTTAGGTTTGTGAGTACCAACTTTAGCCTTGGAAATCATGTGATGCTTCTGTTGTGAACTATCTTTGATCTGGAAATCAACAACCAGCCGATAGGTCTCATGAGTGGATTGAGGATGAGATAGAGGTATGAGAGTGAGTAGTAATAAGTGAACGATGAAGATAATTTGGAGTTGTAGAGATGGATAATGAGATTGAGGAGTTAAGTTAACACTATGATTATGTTCTAAGCAAGACTGAGAAATTTTCGGTACATTTGAGTGAGGGTATTGAATTATAGGTGGACAAGGTATATGTGGCATAAGTAATTGAGGAGATTAGTTAGTGGTAGGTTTGTTCAAAAAACAAAAACATGTTCTTCAAACAATATGTGCCTTGTGATGAACATTTTTCCTAAAAGACAGTAGAAAATTAAGGCCTCTAGAGCCATCATTATATCCTAAAAAATTGGCATATTCAGATCTAAATTAGAGTTTGGACTTGTTTAGAGGTCTATTATAGGGATAACACAAGCAACCAAGTACCTTGAGGTTGGTATAGTCAGGTAATGTAGAATAAAGATATTGAAAGGGATATTTGTTATGTAGGATCCTGGTAGGTAGCCTGTTAATAATATAAACAACTATTGAAAAGCATCAACCTAATAATACTGAAGTACACCTGATTGAGCTATAAGAGCAAGAGCTACTTCAACAATATATCTATGTTTCATTTCAACCGATCTATTTTGTTGTAGCGTATAAGGGAAGGAAGTTTTGTATGTTAGTTCTATCTATTTAAGAACATGACCAAAGGTTTGAAACTCCGCTCCACCATCACTTTTAAAACATTTGAGCTTTGACTGATATTGGGTTTCAATGAGCTGAGTAAGCTGAACAAATGCTGATAGAGCTTCATTTTTAGTTTTCAGGAAATAAATCCTTGTGAACCTTGTGAATGGTTTAACAAAACTGATATAATATCTATGATTAGAGTAAGTATGCACATGAGATGGTCCCCATAGATTACAATGTACTAATTCAAGGCATGAGAATAAAAGGTCTATGATTCAAGAAAAGGTAATCTTTGAGTTTTTATCTACAACAAGCATCACACCAAGGTAACTGGTCTTTATTGATTTCAGAGGACTTATTAAAAAGTTTGAGAACTCTTTATACATCTTCTAAAGGCTGATGTCCTAATATCTGGTTCCAGATACTAACACTTGACACATTTTGAAAAATAGAACATGACTTGAATGTTTAGGAAAAGTGGTCTGAGCAGTTGTGGTAGTGGTTGATGGTATAACTGGATGTTTGAGAGTCCAGAGATCAAAGTGGTATAGTCATCTTTAAGAGCCTCTTTGAATAGTATTTTCCCGGAGGTTTGATCATTAACATGACAAAAGTTAGAATGAAATCCAAAGAACACTAGGTTGTCTTGAGCAAACTGAGGTATACTCATGAGGTTTTAGTGATAGTAGGCATAGACTGAATATTCTTAAGTTGGAAAATAGTGGGAGGAGCAGGAGGTTTTATATATTATTGACCAACATGTGAAATAGACAAACTTTTTCATTTGAAGTTTGTAGAGGCCTTGACTTAGAGGCTGTGTTGAGATTGCTCATGTCATAAGTGACATGGTTTGTAGCTTTAGAGCCTGGGAAACAACTATGGTCGGAGATTGAAGATAAACAAGGTAGAATAAAGGGTATGTTATTGTTGAGCTGCGAAGGGTTTTGATGTCCTCGAGGGTTAAGTGTGAAACTCAAATAGATTTATATATAGTAACACTTATCAGCTACGTGATTAGTGTATTGACAAATTTGACAGGCCACTTTGTTATTGTTGAAGGAATTTCTTGCTCTTCCTCCCACCCCTAAGAATTTCTGCCACATCTACTTGAATTATTTCCTCTTTATCCTGAACAACCATATTAGCTATTAAAGTAGTAGTTCTATCTAATGCAGAAGATTTGCTGATTCCAATCTGGTTTCAAAACTCATAAGAAGGCCACTCAACTCATTAACAATGAAGGATTCAAGTCTAGATGTCATAGTAGCAACAATATGATCATAATCACTAATAAGACCAGCTAAGATATGCGCGATTTGATCAGTGTCAGGAATTCTCTAACCAGTGGAGGCTAGGGCATCACAACACAATTCCACATTCCTCAGATATTCTCTGATAGAGAGGTTAACCTTTGTTCAAGTGGAGAGTTGGATTAGGGGTGGCAATGGTTGAACGACATGATAAACGAACATGAACACAATAAAAAACATGAGTAAAGAGACAAAGACAAGACACAACATGATATGGCACCAAACACAATAAAAACAAGCACAACATTATAAATTTAGTTAAACTTACATTTATTATTATATTTATAATCGAATAAGATAGAAAACATGAAAACACGATAGTGCGATACGAACACGACAAGATAACACAATTTGCCACATCTAAGTTGGAGCTTATATAATATCTGCCTTCCTAGAGGTTTGTTGGAATAACTCATCTATAGAGCTTTCCACATTTCTTGAAAAGAATCAAGACCAACAATGAGCTCAAGGAGGCTCTCAGATAGAGAGGACAACATTGAAGAGGCAAACTAGCTGATCTTGCCTCTGAAAAGCAAGATACTCCAATACAGACAAAGGATCTTAATGGCATTATGCTAGCTATGCTGTGAGGAATGATCACATGATACCAGTGCATGGCAAATGCATGAGATGGATAACTCTAACAAGTGAATCAGAAATCAAAACATAAATTGAATAGGTTCGGGATTGATCAAAAGGGCGGTGAGTGTTTTGTCCTCAAGAAAGACTTTGTTTCAACATAACACGCCGAATTACTTAAGAGTTGGACTAATGAAATGCCGAAGCTGGATTTAATAAGTATGAAATGGTACAGTAAGATATTTTGGGCCATGATGAATTAATGGCATGCAAGCATGCATGTGTTCATAATATGCATAAGTTCTGGAAGCTTAAAGATTTCGAATAACGAATGCTCAAGTCGAGTGACTCATTTAATGTAGCTTGAGTTATGAACTGCCTACTTACGCGAATGCGAACAAGCTCTGGAATGGAGAGGACAAGAATATGCAATCACGATCCTAAATCTTGTTGGGGATATATAAATTTGAGTGCAGTATTATATTCACAAATAAATTAGAAAACTTACTTGAATTCAGAAAAAACGAAATCTAGAAAATTGTAGACCGAGACTAGAGTTCGATTCTGTGTCTTTAAAATGAATTGCCACGCTACGGTGCTCGCAATTATCGACAAATGCTTTTCAAGATACAACGAACTCCAAATGTTTTGCACTCTCTCTTGACAATAGTTATTCTTATGTATCCATGCGAATGCAAACCAATCAATTATATGCAGAATGAGGAGTATTTATAGATTGCCAAACAAAACAAAGTGAAACAACTCAATTCTTCAATACATGTTTTACTCCAAGAGTTGTAACATGTAGGCACATGTCTCAGGTGACTAGTCACATGAACAGCTCCGTAATTGAATATGAAGGAAACGTTTCCGTCTAATTTCGTTTAGAACACGTTTGGATCAAAAGAATGTGCTTAATAGTTACTGTCCGAAAGCCTCGGAAACATATAAGATGAGTTTAGATTACAGTTGTCCTTTTTAGAAACAAATTTAATGTAAGCAACTCAAATATTTTTTATTTGGCTAACTGAATAGGTTATATTATCATTAATTTTCTACTTGGCATATAGAAGTCTCACTTCCTTTTTCGCATCCAAAAACCTTTTTAGATGCCACTTTATAGGTAACTTTTCATTCACGCAGAAGTATTTTGGAGTACATATATTACACAATTACTCGCCCTAGAACACGGTCGACCATTTTTCCAATAACCCCCACATGAACAATAGAATTACGTGATTCGATGCAAATGCACATGTAAATGCAGACAATAAAGAGTGTCCGACCGGAAAGTTATTGTAATCACACAGAAAAGAAATAAACACTTCATCGGTAATGAATTATCAACGAAAAATAAATTTTTTAAATATATTTTTCACTTGGTATTTTATTTAATATTAAAACATATATTTTCAAAGGGCGAATCGAACTTGGGTTCTTAATAAAAATGTACAGTCTGCACATGTAAAAGAGCAGCAAAAGTTGAAAAAAATTTTAAGTTTGAAAGCAGGGCCGGTCCAGGGCCTAAAAAGGGCTAAACAATGAATAATGCTATATATATGTTCTTTTTTTCACAAATTATATAATAGTATAAATAACCTGAAGATACAAGAGTTAGAAATAACTATATTATATAAAAATAATACTCAAAATGCGTTCATTTTTTCATGTGAAGCATTCGTTTATTTAATAAGGAACTTATCCTGATCCTTTTAAAGATTGAGTCACGTGTTCATTACTTTTCCCCCATTTATGCTATCCCGAGGTTTGTTTCCTAGAGATCATTTTAGAATTTAGAGCAATAAAAACTCAAAAAAAAATTGTAAATAAAACCTAAATTTATATAGGCAATACGTGAATTATCTTTGAAATTCCCAAAAAGTGTCCCTATATAAGAAAAAAAATCTTGGTATCACAATAAATAAAAAATAAAGAATCACTAGAAAAATAATACTAATCCATCGACTGCTTCTAAAAGTGCCCTATTGTCCACGATGTCCATTGTCCTTAATAATAATAATAATAATAATAATTAAAAAAGTGATACAATTAGTTTTCACAAATGTTTATACTTTTCATTTTCCTATATGAAAATATCATCCAAAAGCAAATTACAGAATCAAAAAGGCCTGAAAGTTTGGAATTGAAAATCAAAGAGATAGTTCAGATCCTAAATTAATCGCTCGCAGTTAAAATTCAAAATCCCTAATTTAATCTGATTAATACGCTAACAAGCCAAACCAGTTATCCACAAATGCAATATTAAATCATACCAGAACAGACACTCAACACGCGCAAAAACCAACTTCTTGAAGTAGATAATCTCAATGACTCGTCCGACTAAATGATTTCTTCAAAATGAAGTTGTATTCTAAAATGATACAAGCACTTAGTAAACAGTTTGAAATAGAAAAATAATTAGAAGATTAGAATATGTTTGAATTTAACGAAATAGGAGAGAACTTTTATAAATAATCAACAAATTAAGAATTCAATAATTCAAAATTTACCTCATTTGAATTTGGAAGAGTGAAGACTGGGAGAGGATTGAGGAGTCGCGGTCACCATGTCATCTCCTGCGGTGTCGCCTGCCTTGACCTTCATAAGATTAAATGGTATGTGCTTTTTTCAACATAAATATATATAATGGGTTGGGTGGATTGGTGCCCCTTTAAACTTTTGGGCCCTGGGAGCCCAGGTTGCCCTGCGCTAGGGCCGGGTCTATTTGAAAGCAACGTGTCTCTTGAATGATATATTCTGTATTAATTGCTTGTTTGATACAAGTGTCATCCCACATTATATAGGGCGACGCATCACATAAAACCTAGGATGACAACTACACGTGCCAAGCCACAATAGAGTAAGTACAACCCTAGACAACTTAACGGAATAAAAACGGAATAATATGTGACAACTAACAAGACAAAAGTTCAAGAGACTAGTTCCGCCGCGGAGCTGTGCATGGGAATTCATGTGGTGGCTCTGATGTCCTATCCTGCGGCGACCTGGTGCCAGGCGACCTGGTCCCTGGCGACCTGGTTTGGCGACCTGTGGAGACCTGGTCCCTGGCGACCTGGTCTAGTATTTTGCATGTAATTGTTGTGTTTTTCCTAATATATTTAGTTAGAGCTTCATGTTGATTTTAGTAGTTTTTAATAGGATTTTATTAAGTTTTTGTGTGGTTTTTCTTGTTCTGTTGTTTTTCACTTGACTTGTTAATTTTATATTTTAATGGGTTAATTGGTTCAATTACCTTGAGGTTTGATGTAATTCTTGAGTTTTAATAATTAAAATTCTCTTTTAATAGGTGGCTTAATGATTTTTAAACCAAGCTAAGGCAAGTAGACCAAAACTCAAGTCCAACCTTACTTATTTGCATGCCCAATTCAGTGCCAAAAGCAAGCTTAAAAGGAGGTAAACATTCTGTAATGGTGGCCTAACCTTGCCTGGGCTTGCCCATTTTCACGCCTAAGGAGGAGCACCTCTAGGCAACTTTCTTGGTAGCATTTCGGTGCCCGAATTCTCGCCCTAGACACAGCCCAGGCATGCCCAGAGTGGCGCCCAGCTCCTCCCCCAGCCAGCGCCCAGGCTTGCCTACTTCAGCGCCCGAATTCTCGCCCATTTCGGTGCCTACATTCTCGCCCAGGCTTGCCTACTGATTAGCACATATTTGTACTTATTTTTGTTAGTATTTTAGTACGTTTTTCTATTTGTTTTTGGTATAAGTTGGATGATTTAAGTTTAATCTCGTATTTTTATAATTCCAGCTTATTTTACCGCATTTTGATCGTAATTGATGCAAGTAGGTAATATTTCGTTGTTTTTCACCTTACAGCTAAGTAACCGGAAGAGTTTAACGCGTAATAGACGAAGTTCGATGTTCAAGAAGTGAAGAACAAGCTTTCCGGTGAAACGAGTAGCAAAAGATCGAGAATTGGATATAAACGCACAGTCGCGTTGACTGACGCGACCGTCGACGCGAGCCATGTCAGCGAGTCATGACCGCGTCAGTCGACGCTCCATCGATGCAACGTCGACGCAACTTGCTGAAGCGTCGATGTCGACGCACCATTGTCGAAGTAACGTCAACGCTACTTGCTGAAGCATCGATGTCGACGCACACCGTCGACGCACCCGCCCAGCCGACGCGCGCGCACCAGGCAGCACCGGCGCCGAGCACTGGCACGCGTCAGTCGACGCACCGTCCACGCGACGGCCCAGAATCGGGATTTTATGGTTTCTTATGCTCCAAGTCAAGGGAAATCTATATAAACCCTTCTAAGTCCGTCCCAAATACACACACCTCTCTCCCACACTCTGAAATTCGATCCCTTGGGTTCGAGAACAAAACCATCCACACCTCTATAACAACAATTG
>BMAC01000037.1:1998732-2009226 GCA_014905375.1 Phtheirospermum japonicum
TTTGGCGCCGTTGCCGGGGAATTTACAAAGGTTTTCAAAAATATGTTTGTTCATTTTTTATTTATTTATTTTAGTCGTTTATTTGTATAATTATTTTCTCTAGTCGATACGTTTAATTTGTTGTTGAGTTCATGCAAGGTCGTAGGTCGCTTAGGCTCGAACTTGCACCATTCATCGACAACGTTCATCGTCCGAATCAAGTGAGACCACCTCACTCACCCACAAGTGAATCGTCTGCCATGACTGATTTTATTTGTGATCCTGTTCCGGAAACGATGTTGCGAATAGATAACCAAGCCCACAACAACGGGGATGACCAGTCACCAAGGCATCCACCCGTGCAACAAAGAAATGGGTACGGGAGTGAGCCAAATCGTCCCGARYGACRAGTACAGCCTCAAGCATACGAGGAGAATATTCAACGAAATGTAATAGACCAGAATGAAGGCCAAGGAAGAAGAGATAATCGCTACCGCCATGTCCCGGACGACTATTCTGAGAGATCATATCATGGCGACGAGCGGGTCAATGAGTGGCTCGAAAATGACGGGTACGATGAGAGAAATGAATATGGGAGGCCAAATCACCAAGAAAGATACCAACGGGAGGCGCGCGAACCGAAACAAAGAGAGTTCACGACCCCTCAAGTGGGTCCCTATAGTTCGGCAATTGTGTTGGGTAGAACTGCGAGAGACTTCGAGTTGAAACCTCATATCATCAACAGTCTCCCGACTTTTCATGGCCTCGCCAACGAAGATCCATTGACTTTCCTCAAGGAGTTTTACGCTGAAGTTAGTAGGATTCCATCTTCGGGACTTCATCACGAAGACCTTCAAATGGTGTGCTTTCCTAGCTGCATGYAGGACWAGGCCAAATCTTGGCTGCTTTCACTAGAACCAAGATCTCTGGTCGACTGGCCCATGGTGAGCGACAAATTCATTAATCAGTACTACTCAGCGCAGACGACGGGTCACATAAGGAGACAAATAGCCAACTTTGTCCAGCAAGACGGGGAGTTGCTTCACGAGGCTTGGGAACGTTTCAAATCTTTATTGCAGGCTTGCCCACATCATCACAACTCTCCGGGAATGGTGAATCAGTTGTTTTACGAAGGCCTTTTGGACTCTTATAAAAATAACGTCGAAATGGCGGCTGGAGGAGATTTTGGGTATTTGACAGCGACGGAAGCCAAGCGACTGTTTGAGAAGTTGAGCAAGAAATCGAGACAGACTAATTCTCGACCACGAACATTTATGACCAAAGAAGTCTCCGAGATGCCAAACAAGAGAGACATGAAGTTCGAAGAGATGGCCAAGGAGTTGGCCGCCCTAAGAGCAAAGGTGGAAAATATGGAATCATCAAAGAAGACTGTTGAGTTATGTGCACGATGTGGATTACAAGGACATGTAGCGGGCGTGTGCACAACCGTGTTGATAAAGTGGAAGAAACGGAGGTCAAAGCCATTCAAAATTTCCAACCTCAACCTCCAGCGGGAAACACATATCATCTAGGACCTCCCAATCATCCAAACTTCACATATAGCCCCGGACAAGCGCCTGCGCCTGTGCAAGCAAATGATCAACTTTTAGTATGGCAACAGAATCAAGTAGCGGAGACTGTGCGAAATCGAGAAGGACTCACGCAATTAACTTCACAAGTGAATAAGCAAATAACGGACCTCGATGCAAAATTCGAGTCAAGGTTTGATGAACTAGTCAAGACGGTGCAACAAGGTCATGAGCTTGTTAAGGCCGTGCAACAAGGGCAACGACATTCAGACATGATTATAGGATAATTGTCCGCGACTGTTGCAACATTATCGGAGAAAAATAAGTTCCCGAGCCAAACGGAACACGCCTCGGCTATTCATGTGCTGAGAAGTGGAAAGGAGATCGATAATGGCATAGAGTTGGAAAAGGAAGAAGGCACGGAGACAGCCGAGACCCAATTGCAAGAAGATGCAACCAAACCGGCCGATTTTATGCATAAATCGACCAATCCATATGTGCCGGGAGCGTTAAAGATGAGGAACAATTCGGCAACTGACCATCCAAAGAATTCGACTAGTTATGATCATGTTCCCTTTCCAAGTCAACTTCGTCCGGCGAAAGAAAACAAAAAGTTTATGGAGTTGTACAATTTACTGAAAAACGTGAACGTTAATCTCCCCTTACTAGATGTGATAAAGACGATGCCCGCATACGTTAAATTTTTCAAGGAGTTAGTCACGAGAGAACGGAAAATGGAGATGACACAACAAGTAGAGTTAACCAAAGAGGTGAGCGCCATATGCAAGGGTCCGCTACCCAAAAAGGAGAAAGACCCGGGGAGTTTTTGCATAACTATTGCCTTAGGAAAGGGGCAAACGGCACGTGGAATGCTCGACCTTGGTGCAGGGATCAATTTGATGCCGTACTCACTATATAAAGAATTTGACCTTGGAACAATGAGGCCGACTACGATGCGATTACAAATGGCGGATCTATCAATTAGACGACCGCTTGGGATAGTTGAAGATGTATTAGTTCAAGTCGGCAAACTTGTAATTCCAGTTGATTTCGTCATACTTGATGTCGGCGAAGTTCCAAAAGAAGGCACGGGGCATACTATTCTGCTAGGTCGACTATTTATGTCCACCTCTCATACTTTATTAGATGTGAACAAAGGAAGGATGACCATGTCCATCTTGGGCGAGTCAGTGACGTTTTCGCTTCGAGACATCCATAACACTCCTTCACCAATTATGCAAGATGAATGTTCATTCGTAGATCTAATCTGTTCTTGCGTTCATGATCTCCAAAGCATTACCACTATAGACGAGTTTGACGACAAGGACGACGAGGAGCATTTGAGAGGGGAGGAATTGGTCGAATTTATGGGGATCGACATAGGAGAAATCATAGATGGAATTGCTGGTTGTGGTACCGAGTTATGCAAAGAGAGCGACGTACCTAAAATCGGGCCAAAAGTGGAGTCGAAACCAAATCATTTGAAGTTTGGAGAGGAGGCGAAGCCATCGCATAATCATTCGAGAATTGTTTCCCTCGACCCCTACAAGAATTTTAAACGTGCAAAGAACAAGGGCGAGGCTCTTAGCAAGGATTGGACGTCGAAGAAGAAGACGTCGAGCGAGGTGTATGACAAGAAGATTCATGATACGATAATCAAGGTTGGTCAACTAATGCTCTACAATTCCAAACGTAAGTTTGAACCGACCAATTGCAAGGCCGAATGGAGAGGCCCGTTTATGATAACGGAAATGGATGAGTACGGAGTTGCCACTCTATACGATGAGAGTACGAAGTCGAGATTCCAGGTTCATAAGCATCAAATCAAACCTTTCTACAAGGAGCATGGGCTGAATCGCGATCGTGATAAATAAGAATTAGTGGGGCCCCCACGGGCTAAAAATTGATCGCATGGAATCACGTCGAGCATAGGACGTTAAATGTTGCGCTTCTTGGGAGGCAACCCAAGCGATAGTTAGTTTTCTTTTTTCCTTATTTTCTTTATTTTATTTCTGTTTTTATATTGTGTCAATTACCGTGGTACGTTTATGTGTGTATTGATGTGCAGAAAACACGATAGAATCGCTTATTCTGGACAACTAACGGTTATAGCAGTAGCTCGCTACCGCAAGGCCTTACCGCTAGATCCACTCGAGGCGTTAATAATGATGATCAACCACTGAACCTACCGTTAGCCGCAGCAATCAGGGATAACGATGAGCTGCAATCCAGCCACTTACGACGTTGAGCCGCAATCCGGCCATTTCAAATCCCAAAAGATGTGCCAACGGGCACTTGCGCGTGGCAATTGCACGCAATCATAGTTATTTTTGTTATTTGTTTTATTTTTGTAGGACAAATCCAATCACAAGGCTRTAGACAACGGAAAATTGCGCAACTTCAATGAAAGAAATTCGACCATTCATTTTCAGGGACGTTTTTCTTACCCATTTCCTCGTTCGAATTGTTTTTCTTTATATTTATGGCAATCAGGGGATCGCCGAGTTTTTAAGAGGGGGGGATGGTTGAGTATGTCGAAAAATTTGTGTGCAATTTTTAAATTTTTACGTGATTGTTTGCTATTTTTGCGCTAATTTGTGTTTGTATGGCATGCCTGTCAAAGTTAGCTATATATGATTTGATGTTTTGGTCTTTGAGCGTGCATAAGTGCATAATTCTTTTCAAATTATTATTTATATATTATAAAATGGTACTTGGACGCAATTGATTTCACAAAACTTTAAAAGCAGCGTCAATTCAAAACTTTTTCATGCAAGAAGCCAGTGAGTAGCCTGAGTGTTTATCATCTTTGCATGTACTTGAATGAGCTTTGATTTGAGATCTCTTCGAAACCACTGTGTGTAGTTGACTTGAAAAATGAGGTTAAGGCACATAAAAATCCTATTTCGGCCATATCCATATATTTTAGCCACTATAAATTCCGAATGAGCCAATCATAGCCAAATAATCCATGCCTATAGCCATGTGTGTTTTGAGTCAACCCCTACAACCCTTTAAAAGCGTGGGGTAGGAGTTAATATTTTTATTGGTTATTAGTGTTTTGGAGTCTTTACAAGGGATTTATGAATTTTTGTAATAAAGGATCACCATCCTTCAAAAGAAAAATAAAATAAAAATAATAAAAAAATAAAAAAATAAAAATATAAGAAGGATGGTGAATTGTGTTAGTCATTGCCTACGCGCTAATAAAGGCTTGTGTTATTATTTATTTTATTTTATGAGCCTATTGTTTAGAAGGCATGAATTTTGTAAGAAGCGTGTTATGAGCTTCAAATGTGTTAAGTGGCTTYAMKTTCWAGTRGGTTTAGAGTTTCGAGTTGGGAAATAGCCTATGTTTAAAGGCTACGTTATGAGTGTTTAGTGAGGTTTTTATCTTTGAACGAGGTGAAGCGTATTACTCCTTAATTAGAATAGGTTTGGTGAGTTATTGATCACGTTAGATCGTGAGTTAGCCA
Organism: Phtheirospermum japonicum; assembly: GCA_014905375.1. Taxonomy (NCBI): domain Eukaryota; kingdom Viridiplantae; phylum Streptophyta; class Magnoliopsida; order Lamiales; family Orobanchaceae; genus Phtheirospermum; species Phtheirospermum japonicum. The sequence goes on from BMAC01000037.1 coordinate 2,003,717, forward strand.
CACGACTTATATATTCCATACCCGTCCATAAAGCCTTATATTACAACCCGAAAAGACCTTTTCCGATTCTTTGTTCGACAACACACTTAATTTGCGATTGAGAAGAGATTGATTTTTGGTGCTTGTTTATTGTGCTTGTATTTGTATGAGTTGAGCGTATACACGTCCTATGCAGCAATGCTCGAGTGCTTTTGAGCGTACACCCCTATATATTTCCCTTTTATGAGGATGCATGAATTCAATTTTGAAGCGACAATGTAATACGGGTGGAGTGTTTAAAGTTGCATTGCATGTACCTATATTTTCAAAATTATTTAAGTAGCATCGCACGACTCATTGCTTGGACTGATTTTCATTTCTTGCTGTACTTTGAATCTATCGTTCGTTCGAGGATGAACAAACCAATTAAGCATGGGGTAGTTGATTAGCACATATTTGTCCTTATTTTTGTTAGTATTTTAGTACATTTTTCTATTTGTTTTTGGTATAAGTTGGATGATTTAAGCTTAATCTCGTATTTTTATAATTCCAGCTTATTTTACCGCATTTTGATCGTAATTGATGCAAGTAGGTGATATTTCGTTGTTTTTCACCTTACAGCTAAGTAACCGGAAGAGTTTAACGCGTAATTAGACGAAGTTCGATGTTCAAGAAGTGAAGAACAAGCTTTCCGGTGAAACGAGTAGCAAAAGATCGAGAATTGGAGACAGACGCGCAGTCGCGTCGACTGACGCGCGACCGTCGACGCGAGCCATGTCAGCGAGTCATGACCGCGTCAGTCGACGCAACGTCGACGCAACTTGCTGAAGCGTCGATGTCGACGCACCATTGTCGACGCAACGTCGACGCTACTTGCTGAAGCGTCGATGTCGACGCACACCGTCGACGCACCCGCCCAGCCGACGCGCGCGCACCAGGCAGCACCGGCGCCGAGCACTGGCACGCGTCAGTCGACGCACCGTCGACGCGACGGCCCAGAATCGGGATTTTAGGGTTTCTTATGCTCCAAGTCAAGGGAAATCTATATAAACCCTTCTAAGTCCGTCCCAAATACACACACCTCTCTCCCCATACTCTGAAATTCGATCCCTTGGGTTCGAGAACAAAACCATCCACACCTCTATAACAACAATTGATCGAGATCGAAGATTCGAGGATCGCTAAGCTCCAACCGTCGGTTCGTGATTCGTTCTTCGACAAAGATCAACCCCCTCTCCGGATTAGCTGGAGAATCTACTGCATTCCTTAGTTTAAATAAGTACTCAAACTCTTTTATCGCTTTCTTAGTTTAATTTATGCAATTAAGTAGTAGTTTCTAATAATTGTTCTTGAGTTATTTCATGTTTCGAACTTTAGATATTTTTGATATTGCAATTCGTAATCTTAGTTTAATTAATGTTTAGTTATTATTCATGCTTGGTTAGTTTACTTCGTTTACATTTCGTTCTAGATAATTGATGTTCGTTTATGCTAGTTGATCTTGTTTAAAGTTCTTAGAATAATTACTTTAGTTTATAAATTCCAATTGCTGAATTAAATTACTTAGTTTTAATTATAGTTCATGTGTTTTAAATTTTTAGATAATCAAGACAATCAACCCCACCCCCCACCCCCTTTTAGTATTAGAATTTGTGTTTGAACAAACTATTTGAGACTTCCGATTGTATGTTACTCGAGAGACGACTCGAGTCAAGTTGCCAAACTACGCGCGACCCCGTTCTCTTGCGGGCAAGCTATTGATCTTTTGACAAAATTTCATAAGTAGGAAACACAAAAGCTTGAATCACCTACTCCCACCCTCATTTTAGCACCTGAATTCTTACCCATTTCGCTGCCTACATTCTCGCCAAGCTTCACCTAACTCCGCGCCCACCCTCGCCTAAGACGCTGTCTACTTTCTTGCCTAGAATGCAGCCCAACTCCAAGCCTCCTCCTTGCCATCTTAACGCCCAAGATCAGCCCAAGGACGCCCAGGACCCATCAAGGACGCCCAGGACCAATCAAGTTCGCCCAGACCAAGCCACCTTGAGCCAAGACCGAGCCACCTTGAGCCATGGTCGAGCCACCTTGAGCCATGGTCGAGCCAAAATGTCCAAAAAGCCCAATTTGACCCATTTAACTCCATTTAAACCCAATTAGAACTAGTATAAATATAATACAACTCTCATTTCTGTAAAATAGACACTTCCCTCCCAACCCTAACTTGGGTTTGGGATCAAAATTACTCTCAAGCTATTGGGTAATTCTCTCTTTCTTAGGTTTTAGATTTAATTTCAAGTTTTGATGTAATTTTCTTTTCTAGATTAGATTTAATTTCAAACACCTCCTTGGGTTTATAAGCCTAAGAAGAACCCAAATACTCCTTTGGATTGTTACTTTTGATGCAATTACATTCAAGCTTTGTTTCATTTCTTAATTCAAGTAAGTTTCCTTTCAATTTCATGTTTTATGCTTTATTTCCATGCTTTGTTCTTCATTTCCATGCTTGTTCTTCATTTTATGCTTTTTGTCTTAGCACCTTGAATTCATGTTAGATCTTAAGAACTGACTATGGAATCTAGATGAGTGAGACATCTAGATCATAGATCGAGTCTTAGATCGTCTTGATTTTGAGTTTTTCCTATGCTTTATTTGCAATTTTATTTTCATGCTTTGTTTCATGCTTAATCCTAGATATCTTACTAGTTTCTTGTTAATTCTCGTAAAGTTCTGAACTTTCCTGTCTATTTTCATTGCTTTATCCATTCATGCTTTCAATTTTTGTTAATTTGCATTATTTAGGATTTTATGCATAGTTGTACCTTGTGCTTGCATGCTTGTACTTGGTGAAACATTGCATTTTCTTGCTTATTTTGATTATTACTTTGCATTTACATATTGAGGCATACGACCGAGGCATCCGACCAACTTACTATTTCCATTTCTAGGAAAGTTTAGATAGTTAATTGCTTTTTTTTTTCATTTTTCTTTTATTTTTCAAAGCTTGAAACACATAGATTCCTCAATTGAATCGAACTCCGATATTACCAAGCCAAGAACCCGTTGATATAATTTCAACACCACGAAAACTCTTCTAACAAAATGGCGCTGTTGCGACTCGGCTTGGTTAAGTCTTTCGATTTGGTTGTAGTTTCTTTGTGTTTTTAACATGCTTTGTTATTTGACATTTTTGTTAAGTATGTTAGGTACTTGTAGCTTTGGTGGATACATTCCTGATATGGGAGGCATGGTGCAAACCATGTCGGGAATGAGATGTTGTATAATGGCTATGGGCAACCCGGCATGGGAGGTCAAGGTGCGAACTATGTCGGGTTTAGCAACTCCCCAGGTTCGGTTGATCCATATGAAAGATTTGGTGCTCCAAGTCACTTCCCGAACATGCATATTCCGACATCCGAGCCGTATGATGGGTATAATGCTTCCAATCATTGCACGATCTTGTATGGCTTTGCGAGTTCGAATGAGTATGAGAGTGGCCAAATTTCGAATCCCGGCCTCTATGATGGTTCTCTCACTTCCAATTTAGATTATGCCCCATTTGGTGCCACCTATGGCACTCATGATCCCGATCCGTACGCGTACTTCGGAGGTTTGAGCTCCAATTACCAAAACGCCCCTTTGGCCTTCGATATTCCGGTGCATGCTCCTATTCCACCCCCCGATCTAACTCTCTTGGACATTTTGCAACAATTGTAATCATTGTCCGTCATGTTGGCTTCGTTCGATATTAAGTTCAATGCTCTCGAGGCTACTTTTGAGCAATTGGAAAGTGATGTGCATATGTTGAAGCACGCTAATGAGGAAGACGAATTTCCAAGCCAACCTTCATATCCTCTTGCGGTCATGGCCATTGGAAGTGGTGGGGTGGTTGATAATACGATTGTTCCACAGTCTGAGGTGGAGGTGGTTTCTATTACGAGTATTCTTACTCTTCCCGATTCTATCCTCCCCAATTGTGCAAAAATATTCTCGATGCCCCTATACCCTATCCATCAAGCTTATCCTTCAGGGTTTGCTTACGCATGGTCGTGGCCCAAGAGTTGGTCGAATAAGCTTATATGATGGAAAAGATCCTTGAGGAGGAGGTTGGCTCGGATGTCAATATTGAGGATCGTTTTGAGGATGATGAGCCCCTTATTCTTAACGATGAGTCCGTTGTGCCTCTATGTTCTTCCGGTTTTTGTGTAAATATTTCAAGATGTAACGTTGAGGGCAATGACGAATTTTTAGAGGGGGAGGTGGGGTTATTGGTGATAGGATTGGAGAATTTGAAGATTTTCTTGGGGTGAAGATTATTGATGATGGGTTGGGAGTCGATTCCATCGAGAAGCTTGAAGATTCTCTTGGGGTGGAAAATTTTGATGCTAAGATTGAAGAGTACCATGAAGGGATCGGTGATTTGTTCGAGCTAACGCATACTTATTTTGAGGAAGAGGAGAGAAAACTGATTACCATCTTGGAAAATTCGAACCGAGGTGAAGAAGAGAGGACGGGTAAAGTGCTTGATGTTCTTAAGAATGAGATTGATTGGAGACCCGAAGTGGTTGAGGGAGTTAGCTCTTTGAATTCGAGTCTTGAAGATATGGTGAGAGCCGGGATGTGGAGGTTGTTATTGGAGGTCTTGATGTTCGTGATGTCCAAAAGCGAGTGGGTGAAGCCCATTGACTTGGTGCCCAAGATGAGCAGCTTGTTAGTTCTTGAGGATGAAGAAGGAGGGTTGTTGGCCACGAGGGCTTCAATGGGTTGGAGGACGTTGATCGATTTTAAGAAGTTTCATGAGGCCACAAAGAAAGATTTTCCTTCCCCGTTTATCGACCACGTGATGGACAAGCTAGCCGTCCAATATTCCTTATTCTTTTTCGATGAGTTGTTGGGGCACTTCAAAACAACCATCCCACCCGAGGACATAGACGAGATGAGCTTCATTTGCCCATTTGGAATGTTTTCTTTTTGGCGGAGCTTATATGAGCTATGCAATGCGCCAAGGGCGTTCCAAAGAGTGGATCCTCCTGACAAGGAGGAGATTATTTTGGTGGACCCTCCCGTTCTCTTTCCACCTTGATAAAAAAAGGGAGTACGTCGAGTTCATGACGTAAAACAAGCGCTTCTTGTGAGGCAACCCAAGTTCTTCTCGTTTATTTCTTTTATTTTCTTTCTTTCTTCTTAAATTAAAAATCCAAAAACATTTGAAAAATTGAAAAACAAAAAAAAAAAAACATTTTGTTGAGATTCATGTACATATTTCCTTGTGTTTTTAATTTTGTGTGATTCTCTTTTCTAGGTTTTGTTTTTCGACTCCAACCTTGGTCGAATGGATAAGTGAGTAGTGTTCGTGGATCCGAGAGTTACTAGACATGCTCGATTTTCGCTTGGATTGCTTAGATGCTTAAGTGGACCCCACCGGCCTCGACCAAAACTCGCTCGATTAAGGAAGTTTCTATTCCCCCTCCTTTTACTTGGTTTTCATTAAAATGCGGGTAATGCATGGTTTAAGTGTGGGGTGGGTAGGT
>BMAC01000037.1:2009666-2067487 GCA_014905375.1 Phtheirospermum japonicum
CGGCTTGCTTGCATTTTTATGGAAATTGCATTGAGGAGGTTTGACTTTGCTCGTACATGATTGAATCTGGAAGCTACTTAAAAATCCCAAATGAGCCCCCTAGAGCCTTTATCCCGTTTCTTGTTAGCCGAGCTCGATTTTAGCTCTTGTATCTTCGTAATTTGTGAAGTGGGAGAGTTTATTGTTAGTTGACGAGAGATGTGTGGAAAATAAATTGTGGGTTTCAGGTTTTGAGTTGCTTATACAAAAAATAATAATAAGAAAAGTCCAACACAAATCACGAAAAGTGATAAAGCGTGCGTTCAAGCAAAAAGCCTAATTCAAAAAAGGCTAATTCTAGTAAAAGAAACAAATTCATAAAGATTCTAAGTGTTGTCAAAATTAAGTTGGGAGAGTGTGTAAAAAAATACGAAAAGGTTTCGAATGAAAGTTTGGCAAATTGGGAAAGGTGAAGCGATTATAAGCTTCGGGTTTTAGAAATTAGAATTTTGTGTGTTCTTGATCGGGTTTGATCGTGTGTTAGCCACTGTATCCAAATATTCCATACCTTAACAAAGTGCCAACATTACAACCCATAATAAAGACCTCTTTCGATTCTTGCTTGGTCATGTGCTAAGAGCAATCTTGAGCATCCGATTTGTGAAATCTTGACAAGGTGCATGTATTGACCGACTTGAGCATAAACACGTCGTATATACTATACACTTGAGCGAATTGAGCGAACACCCTCAAAATTCCATTGGAGAGAAAGTCATCGATTTGGCTTGCATTTGAGAAAGAGTAATATGAGCAATGGTTGACGATAGCGAGTCTATGTTGATAATCCCATCATATTAATAAGGATAAAAACAAGGATTTTTCTTCTTACATAATGTTCATTGCATGTACACTCTCAATTCTTTTCGTTATTCGAGGACGAATAAACCGATAAGTGTGGGGTAGTTGTTTTGCATGTAATTATTGTGTTTTTTCTAGTATTTTTAGTTAGAGTTTTATGTTGATTTTAGTAGTTTTTAATAGAATTTTATTAAGTTTTGTGTGGTTTTTCTTGTTTTGTTATTTTTCACTTGACTTGTTAATTTTATATTTTTAATGGGTTAATTGGCTCAATTACCTTGAGTTTTGGTGTAATTCTTTTTAATAGGTGGCTTAATAACTTTAAAATCAAGCTAAGGTATGGAGGCCAAAAATTCAAGCCTAACCTTGCCTATTTGCATGCCCAAGTTGGTGCCAAGAGCAAGCTCCAAAGGAGCAAAATATTCTGGAATGAGAGCCCAGGCGTGCCCAGCTGTGCCCAGAACCGTGCTCAGGCCTCCAGCCACACCCAGGCACCAGGCTTGACGCCCCCTCTTGTGCCCAGAACTGTGCCCAAGCCTCCAGCCACACCCAGGCACCAGGCTTGCGCCCCTCTTGTGCCCAGAATCGCGCCTGGCACTCCCAGGTGCCAAGGCTTGCGCCCAGCTGTGCCCAGAATCGTGCCCACGCCCCAGCCACATCCCAGCTCAGCCAAAGGACGCCCCAGCCAGCCCCAGCACACCCAGGCTCACCCAGACCGAGCCACCTTTAGCCAAGACCGAGCCACCTTGAGCCAAATCAAGCCAAGATGTCCAAAAAGTCCAATTTGGCCCATTTAACCCCATTTAAACCCAATTAAACCTATTATAAATAGGATACAACTCTCATTTTGTAAAAACAACTCCTCTCCCAACCCTAACTTGGGTTTGGGATCAAATTACTCTCAAGCTCTCGATAATTTTCTCTTCCTTAGTATTTAGATTCAATTTCAAGTTTTGATGTAATTTACTTTTCTAGATTAGATTTAATTTTCAAGCACCTTCTTGGGTTTGTAAGCCTAAGAAGAATCCAAATACTCCATTGGATTGTTACTTTTGATGCAATTACATTCAAGCTTTGTTTTATTTCTTAATTCAAGTAAGTTTCCTTTCAATTTCATGTTTTATGCTTTATTTCCATGCTTTGTTCTTCATTTCTATGCTTGTTCTTCATTTTATGTTTTTTGTCTTAGCACCTTGATTTCTTGTTAGATCTTAAGAATTGGATATGGAATCTAGATGAGTGACACATCTAGATCATAGACCAAGTCTTAGATCATCTTGATTTTGAGTTGTTCTTGTGCTTTATTTGCAATTTAATTTTATGCATAGTTTTAGGTTAAATCTTAGATCTACTCTTTGTTGCTTGTTATTTTCCTTAAAGTTTTAAACTTTCATGTCAACTTTTCTTGCTCTTTCCATTCATGCTTTCAATTTTTTCTTATTTGCTTTATTTAGGATTTTATGCATAGTTGTACCTAGTGCTTTCATGCTTGTACTTGGTGAAACAATGTTTGTTTTTGCTTATTTCCTTTATTTCTTTGCATTTTCTATTTGAGGCATACGACGAGGCATCCGACCAACATGCAATTTAATTTCCTAGATTAGTTTAGTTAGGTTAATTGCTCTATTTTCATTTTCCTTTTACTTTTCCAAGTTTGAAACACATTGAATCGATTTCCGATAATACCAAGCCAATAGAACCTTTAATTTCTAAAACCACAAAAAACTACACTTCATCTAGCGACCCTGCGAGCTGATCTATTCTCTTTACAGTCCTCTCAGGTGAAAAGGAGGCAGCCTTGCTGTTAGGCTAAGTCATGTATAGGCCTGACCACGGTTTTGAAACCCCGGTTACGGATTCCAGGAAATGGGGAACCATAACTGGAATTATGGTCTTACGGTTTCGGTTCCGCTTCCCCCACCATTTTGATTTTAATTGGAACCGTCTGTTATTTTATTTATTATTTTTCTATTGTTCTTACATTTTTTATATCCTAAATAATATTTTTTATTATTTATATAACTATATATAATTTATTATATTATTTATGAATATAATACACTATAATATATATAGAGGAAGAAGAGATTGACAAATAGATACAAACATAAAGTATTTTTACCCACTAGATCCATCATCTCTTTTTTTTCTGTTCCTTAACTACAATTTGGATCAATTTGTAAAAAAATATCCTCATTTCAAACCATCCCACCTCCTCTCTCTCCCCACAAACTTTCGGCATTGACTCCGGTCATTTCTTTCACCCGTTTAACTTAACCTTGAATTTTTACCATTAGTTTTTGTTATTATTTTTAAGTCTACCGGAAAAATTTTAGGTTAATTGGAGTCCTTTTGCCCCGTTGAATCGTCAGTCAGAATTTCGATTTTTATAGTTTTTTACACAAAAATTCAGAAAATTCTGTCGTCAATTTCGGCCACCTCCGATGTTTATTTAACTTGAAATCCATACCATGGACTTCAGTTATCATTTCGAGTTAACATGCAAGATTTCAGGCCAATCGAAGTCCATTTGCCTTGTTAAACTGCTAGTTAAAGTTTCCATTTTTACAATTTCTCACACAAAAAACTAGGAACTTCCGACATTGATTCTGGACATATTCGATGTCCATTTAATCTGAAATATTTACTATTAATCTTTGTTATTATTTATAGTCTATTTACAAAACTTCAGGTCAATCGGAGTCAGTTTGTTTTGTTGAATCACCAATCAAAGTTTTAATTTTTACAGCTTAATCAAACAGAAAACTAGAAACTTCCGGCGTTAATTGCGGCCATCTAAAAAATTAATTTAACTTGAAAACCTCACCATTTATTTATGTTATCATTTAGAGTCTACATAAAAATTTTTAAGTCAATCGGAGTCCGTTTGCCCTGTTGAATCGTCAGTCGAAGTTTCAATTTTCACAGTCTTTTCATACAAAAAATCACTAACTTACAACGTCAATTCTGGATAATTACAATGCTCATTTTATCTGAATTTTTTTAATTAATTAATTATCATTTCAAGTCACCTGAAAAATTTAAGGTCTATCGAAGTTCGTTTGCCTCGTCGAATTGTCGGTCAAAGTCTCAATTTTAAGATTTTTTTCACACAAAAAATAACAAACTCTGGTGTGACTACGGCTAGCTTCGACATCCATTTAACTTGAGATTTGTCCCATCGAGTTCCTGTTATTAAATCTAGTCAACTGGTACAAGCCTCGCAACCGGCCGCCACCATTTTTGATGAGCAATCATAAAGTTTAGACTCACGACAAGTTCAATGCCCAACGATAAGATCACAACGACCAGTAATCTAAAAATTACCACAACCGGTAATAAATTAGCACTGATACTTATAATATGATTAATACTACTAGTAATAAGAGTACAATAAGATTTCCAATCAAGATCCATATGAACTCCAAATTCGGCAACAAATCAAGTAACTAAACATGAAAATGTTCAATAAATATTATCTGGAATCTTGCATCATTTATGATCTTGATTAAGTAATGGCGGGTGAATTAGTCGAACTTAATGATTATCACAGCTAATAATCTAATTATCAAAATAGCCTTACACTTTGATACTCAAGTAATCACATAATTCCAACAATAAAATTACCAGAACCAGTAATTAAATTACCAAAAATAGTAATCACATTATCCCAATAACAAGATTACCACAACTAGTAATTTGATATTTCCATAACCAATTAATAATATTACCACACCCAATAATCTAAGATTACCACAACCAGTAATCATATTATCACAATAATAAGATTACCACAACTATTAATCACATTATCCCTATAATAAGATTACCACAATCATTAATCTAATATTATAATAACCAGTAATCACATTATCTAACCCTAGAAGTATCACACCAATCATGTTTTTTAATACACAAGGAGAAATTATATTCTCAAAGATTACAAAATTGGTTATATGATTACCACAATGATTAGTTATAGTTCTTATTCTCTATACAAATCCTCAATAGCTACTTAAACATAACTCTCTACATTGGAAATGTAGAAAATGCGGCACGCCAAGGCATTACGAGACATCAACGAAGATGACTATTCGAAGAAAAATAAGTTTGAGAGCTAACGCATTTTTAGACCATTGTACCTAAACATCACCTAGAGTCTGCATAATCTACCGACATAATTAATATACATAAGATGAGACATGTTGTACTGGAAACTTGTCGTTCTTGTTTAGAGTGATGAGTAAATGGTTTTTGTACTGGAAACATCGCCCCGAGTCTCAATGCTTGTTGCTGAAATGCTCTTATAGTTGTAAGGACAAGCTGATGAATGGAACTTTTAGAGTGGGTAGGTGCATGGCGAGCAAATGCAGATGTCTTCGTGCTCTTTTCATTTGGTGTAGTCGATGATTTGCGCAAAGTCGTATTGGGTGTTTCGGCATGGTGCTCTTACTAGGTCCATGATCTCGATGTCTACGGAGACCGCATTGACCTCGTTGTCAGTGATGTGCGTGTTGTCCTGAAGATAGATCCAGTTTTATTTAAAAATTACTTATTTACCTTCAGTTTTATTTAGAAATTATTTATTTACCCCATGAATGAGGTTTGTCCTAACTTTGAAAAAAAGCTTTATTCTAAATTAAAATAAGTAGAGGCAACACTTTCTTCTAAGAGTTTCTAATAAAAACACAATTCATTCCATAATAACATAATAAAGTCTCTACTCTTTTTCAGTGTGATTATATAATGAGCTTCTTTATATTCTCCATGGATTAAGCATTTGTTATTCCTAGGCCAGATAAATTTTGTACATTTATAAGTAAATGTTTGCAAAATATGAAAAATGAGTTAGAACGAATATTTACCTCTGCCAATATCATGCCACCATTAACTTGATCTTCCTCATCCTGGAAAGTAAAATATCCACAGGTCACTAATAAGTTTAAACTAGGAATGATCTAATGGATAAGCTAACTATCTGCAGGCTGACCAACTCCCCCTGAACTTGGCACATACTCCTGAAGTAGAGCAGGTAACCCAAAATCTTGAGCTCCAGACTCTTCAACTACATCTCCCCTTTTCTGTCCAGAAAGAACAGAATAGGAAAGTAGGCCGAGAAGTTAGGAACAAAGAGCATTAAAATAAGAAATAGCCTCATTAGTGTACTACACTTGACCAAGTAAAATCAGCGAGGCACAAGAATAAACTCTGGCAGACTCTGCAGGTTCATGAATACTAATGAATATGTGGTCGGCATCCGGAGTAGCATCCGGGATGGCATTCAGGGCCACATCAGGAATATAGGAGTAGAAAATGGAGCATGATTAGAAGGAGAAGAAGCAGCTGGAGCATCATGATCAAAAGATCTATTCTCGTTATCATGGTATACCACTAAGATATCAACCAAATGGTTCTTAGCATTGAAGAGCAGTGGGGTAACAGAAAACACGTCTGGGAGTCCAAGTGGAGGAACTCAGGGAACCAGACCTTGAGACATGAGCACTCTGAAGATCAGACTGGGAAAAGACAGAGCCCGCTTCTTTAAGGAGGATGTGACGAAGAATGTGATGGCATCGAAGGCATGGGAACCAAAATTGAATGACATCAGCATTCTCAGATGGTAGAGGATACGGGAATGAAACTCGATAACTCTGGAGTTATTGTTCATAGGCTTCTAGTTGCCATAGCACACCTTGTGAAAGATTCCATAAAAATATGCCAACCTGGAAGAAGGGAACTGCATCGACCACTCGTCGGTAAGATCACTCATCAAGAACTTGATCATTCGAGTGAAATCAATGTCCTCAGGTTCTTCATCTACATTTGGGGTCTCAAACAAGTCGTTAATCACCATTGGAGTGAAGGAAAAGATTTCCACACAACATCATCAATGGTGCGCATAAGTTTATGGATCTTAAAAAACTTGTCAAAATGTATGTCCGAAATGCCAGCGCTTCTCTTCGATCATAGATCGTCCAGCAAACATCTTATACCTATCATGAGCAGTTGCAGTATAGAAAGTGTTAGTAAAATAACTACCCAAATCTTAGTCTGCAACAGATGTGGGTGCATATGTGATTCATCCTCAACAGCGTTAGGGACCGTATTCATGGCAGCATCCTCAAATGTATCCCCAAAAATAAGATTAACCAAATCTGCATACCCAACGTATTTGTAAATAAACTCGTCAATAGGTGTGCGCGATGTCACGGGCCCCTTGGCTTGGGGAATGGTAGTGGAAGTAGACCATGTGGCACCGATCATACCAACTCCCTATGATCAGAAGAGCCCGTGGCATATCGGCAAGCCTCCTTAAATAAGAACGCAAGACAAAAAGAAGGAAAAGGGTAAAAGTGAACAAGAGCACGTTGGAGAATAATATTTGTATTAAAATCATTAAAAAACTGTTGATAAAAATATAATAGGGCAAGGGTCCTATTTATACTAACACTACTAAGCTAGGGTTAGGGTTTCCCCTCCTCCAAGTTACTTAACTTACCTAATAAACTAAAATACATAAATCCCTAACCTAGGCCCACAAACAAGCATGAAAAGCCGCTACTTAGAGTCATAACTGACCTAAAACACCAAAGGAAAGTATTATATATGGAAACTAACTAGCTAGGGACGCCTCCACTGGGCTTTGTCCTCGAGCAGGATGTATAGACCCAGTTCTTCTCGAACTTTCGAACACTGGATGGGCTAGGCCTAGGGCGCCAACCTTTTTGATAATCTCCAGAAGCATACTGATCTGTTGCACATCCCGAACCATGGATTGGCACATGCACTTGACTTGGCGGTCCAACTTCTCAATGGATTTAACCCTTCTCGCATACCTCTTGCACCACGACTCGCATCCAGGCTTCCATGCTTCTTCCTTATCGGCCCATTCGCACAAGTCTCGGATCCGCTGCAACCTCTCTTCCATCAGCGCAAACTGGTCACTCACGTCAACGACCTCTCCTCGAGATAGGGCACAATGTCTCGCCATATCGGGTCACGGTGGAAATCCTATAGATGTAGCACGTGATAGCGAGCTCAAATTATCCCCAGATTACATGTTCTCATCACTAGAGATCTTAGGCATCGCCTTGGCCAGAGGATGCGAAGGGCTAACGACAATGACCTTCCCCTTTCAGAGATGAAGAAGAGCATGACTAGCTATTTTAAGGTCGTCGTCAAGAGAATCAGACACCAGAGCGGAGGAGGAACGAGTACGCTTGACCATAAAAAATCAAGAAGCCTCAGAATCAAAATTGAAGGCTTCCATGGGCACAAAAGACTCATGCCCACCAAATGTAGCAGCTGATAAGTCAGTGTTGGCAAAGATGGCAACAACATCATCAATCACATCCGCAATCGCATCTGCGATTACATCTCCCACTTTCTTCAAAACCTTAACACATTTCTTTGAAATTCTCTTCTTTGACTTCTTATGTGCCTTATACTTCTTGGAGCTCGATCCACTTTTATTAGACATGTTAGAAATAGAGTCTGGAGACTCAAAATTGTTAGGCCTATAACTACGGAGGCATTTGAACTTATACGACAATGGCATGTAGTTCAGTTTGAGTGATTCTCGGATAAGATCGAAGTTAGGTGGATCCTCAATGTTGATCTCGTTCCTTTTATCCCTAGGAAATAGGGAGGCGTGTGGTCTAATTGACTCAGCGACCAGATCCATGGCAGTGTTTGGGTCAAGCGACAACGGGTTGACCGGATCAGGATGCAGTAGAGAGGAGGTCAGAGACTCAAATGGTGTGGTGAAATTATCTTTAGTGGAAGGAGAAATAGGTGTTGTCGGAGAAGTCGATGGTGATGAGGTGGCTGGTACAAAAGGGGACATCGACTTGGGTACGAATGCAGCACTAGATGTCATCACATCAGCTGGCACATCAGTGGTACCATCAATGTCAGCCATGGGAGTAGACTGAGGTAGTAGAGATCTATTAGGTATGGCGGTGACTCCAGGAGTGGCGGAAGAGCTTAGAGCAGTTTCGGCCAATAAGGGTGAAGAAGAGGAGTCTTTAGTTGGGCTTGCAAAAAGTGATTTGAAACTATAAAGGATCTTCTCCATGCTTGTATATATATATCAACTCAAGGGTCACACTCAAGCAAAAGTAAGAGAAAGAAGAGAGAACAATTAATGCCAAAAATTTGAAACACAAGAGTGCATGCATGTGGTGTGATATGGATAGTATATATATAAAAATAAATATTATGAAGTCAAAGAGTTCAAAAGGTTAACACTAGATAATTTTAGAAAGGAAAACTTAAAAAGGAAATAATATCTATGTTTAAGATCCCTTAAGTAAGGAAGCCTCAATAAAATCAAGGAAAAATAGCAAGCATTGAACCCACATTACCATAGCTCATGAAAGTCCTAGACCCTAACAAGATCTAACCTTTTGAACCAGTGCACTCGTGTATAACACCACACGAGGTTTTAACATGACCAGATCTTCTAAAAGGAGGAGAAGTGCGTGTCCTCGTCTCATTTGTATGAACCAAAAATCAACAAGAAGCCAACTCATACCAAGTGATGCATGTCCTAGGAAGTTTATGACTAAAATATATAAAGGTAAAAATCACACAAAGAGAAATAAAATAAAAAGACTAAGTTGTTAGAGATGCGGTCCCAAATGTGAATAACATCCAAAATGGCATTCGTCCGCAAGGTCAATGGATTATAAATGCTTAACCCGGAAAATGAATTAACATTCTGAGTTGCTAAGTGGATTTGGTATATTGTGTCTAGGAGTAGACATTACCTCCACTTTTTCGTGAAACAAAATAACATCTCATTTGATCGCATTGATCATTGATTTATACGCGTGAGCTTCTTTATTAGACCAAATTGATCATTAAATTAGTACAAGTTTTCACCACCACCACCACCCCCCCCCCACCCCCCCACCCCCTCTTTTAGGGTGGCTCAGGACATCTTGTATTAAACAAGATATTGATTTTGTGACTTTGGGAGAAATTCACATTTCTGCAACAACTTAAAAATAGAAAAGAAATAAAAGAAAAATACCATAATATACAATGACACGAAATATGTGAGGGCAAATGCCACGACATGTAAACTCACATTCAAATAGAGCACATATTGAGAGATCTTCTCAAAGAGAAAAACCTCTCATAGTCTAATGCCTTGGTAAAAATGTCTTCAAGCTGATTTTCAGTGTTTTCATACTCCATGCGAATAATTTATTTCTCAATCAAATATCCTATAAAATGATATAGAATATCAATGTGTTTTCTACGAGAATGCTAAATAGAATTCCTAGAAATCTCAATAGCACTAGAGTTATCACAAAAAATCGAAAGAGTGTCACTGTGTAAATAATAGTCTTCAATCATTTGATTCATTCATAAAAACTGGGAACAAAAACCTCCTACAGCTACATACTTAGACTCGGTTGTAGATAAAGAGACAAATTTTCTCTTTTGACTAAACCAAGAATCCAAATTATTTCCAGGATAAAAACATGTGTCGGTTGTACTTTTCCTATCAGTAACATCACCTGCCCAGTCAGAGTCACTAAAACCAATAAGAACAACATTAGTGTCTTTAGTATACTCAGTTGTACCACCTATGTACCAAATGATATGTTTAATAGATTTTAAATGAGTGATTTTAGGGTTAGCTTGGTAACGAGCATAAACACAAACACTATACGTAATATCAGGACGACTGACACTTAAATAGATCAAACTTATTATCATGATTCTAAACAAGGTAAGATCTACTTCTTCAGCCTCATCATCCTTAGATTAACTTTTGGCTTGAGCCCATAGGAGTTTATAAATCAGAAGCATTTTCTAAATTAAATATCTTAAACAAGTGCTCGTAACTTGCTTTGAGAGATAAAAATATCTTCATCCATCTGCTTTATTTGTAAGCCCAAAAAATAACTCAACTCACCAACCATCCTCATTCCAAAATCTACAGAGAATTTGGTTAGTTTTTTAGACGTAGATCCGAAAATGATATCATCCATATAAATTTGGGCAATAAGAATGTCATTTTTAAAATTCTGAATAAGGAGTTATTTCAACTTCATCTCTCTTAAAACCTATTTTTAGAAGATGTTCAGTTAATCGCTCATACCAAGCTTGAGGTGCTTGTTTGAGACCATAGAGTGCCCTTTAAGCTTGTAAACATGATTAGGTTTATAAGGTTCCTCAAAACCTTGAGGTTATGCAACATACACTTCCTCATTAAGGATGTCATCCAAGATGGCACTCTTAATATCCATTTGGTGATGTTTAATATCAAGATGACAAGATATTACAAGTAATAAGTGAATTGTTTCAATTATATGTACTGGGGCGAAAATCTCATCATAGTCAACCCCCTCAACTTGAGTGTAGCCTTGACAAACTAATCGAGCCTTGTTACGAACAATATTGCCTTAATCACCAGTCTTATTTTTAAAAATCAATTTTGAACCAATGACATTCCCATCTCTGGGATCAGGAACTAAGTACCACACATCATTTTTAGCAAATTGATCAGTTTTTTCTTACATAGCCATAATCTAAAACATATCTTTTAAAGTTTTACTAACTTTCTTAGATCCAGAAGAATACACAAAATAGTTTGTTCTTACCGTGGGACACTGTATGGACATACGTGTCAGCCTTACCATTTCTCTAAAATTGATTTTCTTCTTTTGAGTATCCCTGCCATCACCAACACTCACAATGACTTGAGAGATAGGGCGGTTTTTCTGAATTTTGCGAGGAATATCTTTAGTTCTAGCTGAGTCTGACTCATTATTCAACTGTGTTTCATCTTCATCCCCATAATTAGTTTCGACTTTAGCATGTTCTGATCCCATCACAGATGTCGGAAAAGATGCAGTCGTATTGTTCATCGCATCTGTGGTCATATTGACAGCGAAATCTGCTGCAGCCATATCACTAGAATCATCAGCATCCTAAACAGATTTTAGGTCATTCAAGGAAGAGAAGGTATTTCCATTAGATCCTAAGTGTCATATTCATTACTCTTCCAGTTCAAATATGAAAGTACATCAAAAATAATATTCACGATTTCCATAATAGTACTTATGCGTAGATTAAGTATCATGGCTATTTGAATATTATTCCATGAACAAACACATCTCACTTTTGAAGTCAAATTTAATAAGAGTATCTCTATCATTTAAGACATGACAAATGCAACCAAATACATGGAAATACTTTATGTTAGGCTTATTTCCTAAAAGGATTTCATAAGGAGTTGAAATAGAACCCTTTCTTAAGTACACACGATTAACAATATGACATGCAGTATGAAGAGCCTCATCCCAAAATGTTTTGCAAGGTTTTTAGAACTTAGCATAACTCGTGCAAACTCTTGAAGAGTTCTGTTTTTCCTTTCAGCAATCCCATTTTGTTGAGGAGTTTTGGATGCTGAAAATTCGTGAGAAATTCCTTTTATATCAGAAAATGAACTAAAAGAAACGTTTTCAAATTCTTACCATGATCAGAATGAGTCCTAACACTCTCAAGTTGTAAAAATTAAACATCTTTTTGTACCACATTCTAAATGTATCGAAAGTGTCTGATTTCTCTCTTAAAAAGAAAATCAAGTAAAGCGTGAGAAATCATCCATAAGAACAAAAGTGTTTTTTTTTTTTTTTTTGTCACCAATACTCTCAACACTTATTGTGCCCATAAGAACCATATGAACAAGTTCAAAATAGCCCTTTTGACACGGACCACACACTACTATTTCTAGTGCTAAGTTTTGGCAAACCATGAACAACATCAAATTTTACTAAATTGTACATCATTTAATAATTGACATGACCAAGTTTTTGATGCCATAAATCAAGTTCATCGATACTAGCATTATGACCTTGATTTTTACCAAATTGATAACAGTTATAAGGAAGTCGCATTCCTATAAGAACACAAATATTAAATGCATCAAAAACTTCACAAGTATGTTTATCAAACCTGACAAATAACCCATTGTCACAAGATTGACTGATACTCATAAGTCCATGAACAAGTAATACATTCTTGAGTTCAGATAACCCATCAATGTTTAAGGTGCCCTTACCAATGATTCTACCATGTGCTCCACCCCCCAAAAGACACTTTTCCTCCATTAAAAGACCTAACATCCTTTAAACTATTTTTATCACCCATCATATGACGAGAAAAACCACTATTAAAGTACCAAGACCCTGTAATATTAGATTTCAGGAGGTATAGACTACGTTACATCTACTGTCAGACTCTGAATAATCTTCTAGGGTAAGATTCATGACATTTGAAGGACCAGACACAGATGCACTTATAGATGCGATTGGAGATGTAATAATATTTCTGATCGCATTCTGACCAGCATTCATGGTAGAATTCTCTATACCAGTAAGAGGTGAATGTGCCTCCAAAAATATAGACGCGATATTTCTCATTGGATAACCAGGACAATGTTTTGAAGATTGACACTTGTTAACACATAAACCAATCCCAGAACTCCCAATATTTCTCAAGAAATCAATTATTTTATAATTTAGAAATTTTAATAGGGAGTTTGTATTTCCTTGTATTTTTAAAATTGTAGAGTTATGAGTGACAATACCCTTTAGAGATTAGTTTTGACAAATGAGACCTTCATAATGGAGTTGAATCGCCCTAAGCATCTTTTGCAGACTTGAGTTTTGACACATTTCGAAACATTTTTGAGTCTAAAGAGTAAAAAATAACATGGAGTGCCTTCGAGTTAGTATCAATATGATAATTTACATTTCAAAGCATCTCATGTTGTAGTCTACAATTACCACCCACATCAATGATTTGTTAAGATGTCCATTTGTTAATAACCATAGACCATGTATATTCATCAATTGATTTGATGTAGATACGTATCTTGATTTAAGTTCCATAGTTACATCCATTAAGGGTCGGGGGACGAGTTTCGTACCCACCCGACTGTGAATCCATAAGTTTGCAAAAGAGGATATACATGAAGATTTTATTTTTGATTCATTATATTAGCCACATTCCAGAAAAGGTACGTGATGTTGGCCATCATCAAACAACATCTGCTAAGCTAGCCAGTTCATCAAAAAAAGTCCAATAAAAGCCCGATCAGACTTTTTTGCTAACGTGGCATGATTCAATACTTTCTTATCATTTTTCTTTAATTTAAAATATTAAGTTGAAAATAAAAAATTGGGAAAATTCTCATTTTGGTCCATTATATTGGCCACATTTCAGAAAAGGTACGTTAAATTGGCCATCATCAAATCATATCTGCTAAGTTAACCAATTTATCAAAAAAGGTCCAAAAAAGCTTGATCGAGTTTTTTTTTCTAACGTTATATTATTCTATATTTTCTATAATTATAAAAGTTAAATTAAAGATAAGAATGTGTTTTGCTCTCCCTTTTCTTTTTCTATTTTTCTTTTCTCTTTCCATTAGTCTAATTAATAAAATTTTAATCAATAAGAATTAATATAAATTATTTATAAATATAATATAAATATTAAAAAATATATAATAAATATAGAAATTTCAAAACTCATTTATAAGAGATTTTCTCATATATATTTTATTATATTTTAAGATTCATTTTATATTCTTATATTTATCTTCGAGTTTATTAATTTTGTATTAATTAAAATTTTAATAATATAAAAATTATATAAATTATTATATTAATTTATAAATTTTGAAGATTTATATTATGTTTATAAATCTATCTCTGATTTTTTTTATTAATTAAGATTTATTAATTTGATTAAAAGAAAAAAAATGAAGGCAAAACAGGTTTTTGTCCTCAATTTAATGTTTAAATAAAAGAAAAATGATAAAATTATATAGAATCATGTCACGTCAGAAAAAAAATTGATAAAATTATTTAGAATCAGGCCATGTCAGAATAGAATTCGATCAAAGCTTTTTTGGACCTTTTTTGAATATTTGGTTAAATTAGCAGATATGATTTGATGATGACCAATTTAACGAACTTTTTCTGGAATGTGGCCAATATAATGGATCAAAATGAAGATTATCACAATTTTTTATTTTTTATTTAATATTTAAAATAAAAAAAAAAGATAACAAAGTATTGAATCACGTCACGTCAGCAAAAAAGCTCGATCGGGTTTTTTTGGACCTTTTTTGATGAATTGGCCAACTTAGCAGACGTTGTTTGATGATTACCAACATCACGTACCTTTTCTATAATGTGGCCAATATAGTGGACTAAAAATAAAAATTTTCCACGATCGACACTTAGTGAAATCACAGTTGTAACCAATATAAAACGTGTGTGCTGTGTAAAATATAAAGCAGCGGAAAGTAAAAGCACAAGTATAAAACTTTTGATTATAAGAATAACTTTTTTTTTATTGTCGAGCTAATAGGGCAAACGTATTTACTATTAAAATAGATATGATCTAAATCAGTATATCTCTTTCAAAAATTAAGATTCACAATCACAAGATTGGATTTTAACGAAAACAGTAAAAATTATGGAAGAAAATAATTCTGATTGCTGGATGTTATGTCGGATGCTGACGACATTCATAGTCGCATCCGTTCTCAGGCAAAATTTGCAGCAAGAATAAGATTTGCTCAAACGATTTAGTTTCGATATTTCTCTCTAAGTGTGTGTCATTTGTGAAAAATCTCTCATCTTTATATAAGCACAACACACCTTACTTGTATAAGAGACCTACAAAATAAATTAAAAAAAAAAAATAAAGGTGAATATCATTAGTAAGTAAATAAGATCAAATTTATAAAATACTAATAATATTACTAACCTAAAATTTAAAATCTACTCTAAAAAAAGATATAAAAATAATATATTGTAGATAAATAATAATATAAGAAAATAAGATAAAATCTTAGACTCCTAATTAATATAAATTACAATATAAAAAATTATATAAGAGAAGCAGAATTACAACCTAATCTAAAACTAAATTATATACATGATAATTAACAAATATAATAACATCAAGTATTTTTTAGGGAAAATCCACATATATTACTAGAACATATTAACAAATTCTCGTATAGTTCAATGACTTTTTACATTCCCATATAAATCAAAAACTTCCCATTTAATTAAAAATTACATTTAAACAATCAAAACTACCCTTACATTTTTTTTAATATACCATAAAAAGGCAGCTAATACTCTATATTAAGTCATATAAGTGAAGGTCCTCAAGGAGAAATCCTGAACCGGCCACCATCAAACCCTTGCACGCCGTTCTCAAATTCCAGGGCATGTAAATCTCAACTTCCGCCAGCGGTGAAGGAGGCGATGAAGAGCCTGAATCCACGATTTCCTCGGCAACATCGTAAAAAATCGCGCCCCTCATCCTATCCTCCGTGCTCTGGAGATCGAGCATCAGCTTCTCTCCCATGGCGGCGATCGCATCATCATCGTTGCTGAATCTCCGGCCGCCACCCGACGCCGCCGAAGAGCGACCCAATTTGTGAGATCCGTGCTCAAGCTCCAAACACGAGCCTCTCTCTCTTCCTCCTTTTCCGTGTCCGTCGATGCAGCGGAGAAGTTTCTGATTCCTCCACCGGTGTTTGGCAGCGGCGGAGGTTCTAATGAACTTATGAGGCCGTGGCGGCGTTTGGATGGTTTCACAAATGGTGGCGACCAGATGGTGATGGTTGGTTTGTGGTGGTGAGACTATGGTTTCGGAATTGTTTGTACCTGGGAAACTCGACGGTGTGGTTTCGGGAAAATTTGTTGGCAACGGTGGCGGCTGGAATCCGGAGCGACCTGAATTGGCTTGGGTTTTTGTGATGGAGATTCTAGCGATGGTCAGTTTTGGGTGATGGGATTTTTGGCCGTTTGGTTTCGACAACTGGATTTGGGACGGTGGTTTTGGCTTGGGCAAAGATTTTGATAAAAAGATTTTAGAAATAGTATGTAATTTCACGATGTAGTATGTAATTTTTTCAAAAATCGTGGAAAGTAGTTTGTAATTTTTCAAAAATGTTGTGAAGTAGTATGCAATTTATGCAAGGTAGTTTGTAATTTTCAAAAACTTTGTGAAGTAGTACGGAATTTATGCAAAGTAGTACCTAATTTATCAAAAAATTATGCGAAGTAGTATGTAATTTCCTAAAAACTATGCGAAGTAGTGTGTAATTTTCCAAATTTTACACGAGTAGTTCTGAATTTACAGGAGTAGTCCTGAATTTATATGAGTAGTTCTAAGATTTACACGAGTAGTTCTGAATTTTTGAAAAATAGTTCTAAATTACACGAGTAGTTCTGAATTTACATGAGTAGTTCGTCAATTTACACGAGTAGTTTTGAATTTACATGAGTAGTTCTGAATTTACATGAGTAGTTCGTCAATTTACACGAGTAGTTCTGAATTTAAATCAGTAGTTCTGAAATTTACACGAGTAGTTCTGAATTTACACGAGTATTTCTGAATGTACATGAGTAGTTTTGAATTTTACACGGGTAGTTCTGATTTTTCGAAGAACAAAATAAAATAGTTATAAAGGGTAATTTAGTACTCTTATATAATTTTTGAATTAAATGGGAAGTTGAGATTTAAATGGCCTTTTTGGGAAAAAAATATTTAACTAATGGTCTATATGGGAATTAACCATATTTTTTAGGGGGAATTGTCAAATACTCCCCCTATAAAAATGTGTTTGTCAAATACCCCAACTAGTTTTAAAAAATGCCAAATACTCCATACATAATTGTACAATTACCAATTTGGCCTTCCTTCCCATCAAAATTCACCCCATTCGAATCAGCCCTAATTCTCTCCTTCCTTCATCGCCCAAATCCGCTCTCCTTCATCGCCCTCCCCATTCGCCGTCGCTTCACCTGCCGCTGCAGATTTCCAGTTTTTCTGGGACGATGATGGAGGAATCTTCACCGCCAGGACCCGAACACCACCGCCGAATTGTCGGCGCCTTCGCCGAATTGTCGTGGCTTCACTGCCGGTCTCCATCGCCGCCGACTGTGACGTCTGGTCTGCTTAACACCGCTGCCGTCGGAGAAGGTGAAGAGGAGCGTCGCCTCGCCGGTTGCTGCCAGATGCCGCCGTCGATGCCGCCATGGTTTCGGTAGTCGGATTGACCACCGCCGATTTGCTGGTGCTTTCCCGATTTTGCCTATTTCCGAATTTGGGGAAGAAAGAAGAAAAGAAAATGGGACTGAAGGCTTAAAGTGCTGGGTGTTAAATTATTGATCTGGATCTGATTGATGGTGACTTTTTCGGAATTGATTTCTGTTTGACTTGTGAAGAAATATCCAAAAACGACTCGCGATTTTGATCCTCTGATTCCTTACATGGTGATCACCTACTTTGACCGATTCTATTCAGGAAAACAATGATTTTCTTGTCGAGTTCGAATTTCTTCACTCTTTGTTGATTGCGTTTTCAATTTCTCCTTTCATTTGTACGATTGTGTGTGCTTCTTTAATTAACAAGTTGATTTAAGGTTAAATCTGAAATCTCTGGTCAGCGTGTGCTTCAAACCACTGGGGAAACTAGAAACAGAGAGCTATTTGCGATTTATTGCCTCACCATCGCTTGGAAGCTCCGGGACAAATCCTTTGTGCTCGGAAGTTTCCTGGTAATTTAACTCTAATAATTAGCATTATACTGGGAACATAATTAGCTGTATGCTAATTATATTGGTGTTATCGATTTCTTAATTTGATCTACACTCATGTTATCAATTTTTTATTATTCGTGTTTTTTTTTTGTTTGTGTGTTATCTCGTTTGAGGAGCTATGTTTGAAATTGCATATGTTCTTCACTTCTTCATGTCATCCTTATCAGTAAACATCAATGTTGGAACAATCTACTGTCATTTGTGTGCTCTTTGAAGTTTGCTAAACCGATTATATCGTTCTCCTGAATTTGTAGTTGCTAGATTAGATGTGCTTTTAGTAGTCGTGTTCGCCGTTTAATATTTGGGTTTCGAATACTTGATTTTAGCCTAAAAGAATTCCAGTTATATTTATCGATCTTCTGAGTTTGTTTTCAATTGAGCAGCACCATATGTTTTGTATAAGAAAAATAATTTTGTACAAGTTAAAACGCATCACTTGTCACTTTCTATATTTATGATGTATTGGTTTTCTGTTTTTGGAGTATGTGTTTTTGTGCTATGAAGTATTTGGTTTTCTGTTTGTGGAGTATGTGTGTTTATGCTCTGAAGTATTGGTTTTCTATATTTGTGTGTGTTTTTTGTAGCGTGATGAGAGACGTTTGTTGAGAGCCAAGTATTGTGCAACACTTCTCTTGAGTGATGTCAATCACATGAAGAATCAGTTGGAGAAAGATGTACTCGATTTCTCCAATTTCAGGAAGTAAAGGAGTTGGCAATGGGCGAAAAAACATGTCTTGGTTCTTGTGCGTTTTCTAGGAAGTATTTGTGAAGTTTTTAGCCTTTGACATGTTAGGTCTCTGCACGTACAATTGTTGTAGTGTTTTGCAAGTTCTGAAATGTAAAATGTGGATGGTATTAGGTTGTGCATACCAATGTGTTGGTTCTTGTACTGCGATGTATCGATATTTGTAATACAATGTAGGGGTATTTCAAACCTAATGACATGTGTTGGTGTTTAACATGAATAGCTTAGCTCCTTTGCTTCTTTCTTTTTCTCTTCCTTCTGCTCTGTATTTCTTTCTTAAGTGGTAGGTGACGTCGTAACTAAGAAGTATTAGGTTTTTTTTACACCGCAAGAAACTAATACTCTCATACACAATAACCAATACTCTTCTTTTCAAAAACTAATACACTAACCAAGATGCTAGTGTTTGTAATGCGATGTGCTAGTGGGCAAAAAATATATATATATATCTCGCCGGAAAATTTTCCGGCGGGCGGGCGGCGGCAGGTGGTGGCAGCAGGTGGTGGACCATTTTATTATTATTATTATTATTATTAGTTATTTTAATAGTAAGGGTATTGTGGTATATTCATATCATAATTTTGGACTATTTGGCAAAAAGGAGGGACCATTTGACTTAAATCTACAAGTTAGATTATTTGACAAATTCATGTATGTCTTAGGAAGTATTTGGCAATTCCCCCTATTTTTTAAGTAATTATATCTTATAAAGATAGTCAAAATATTAAATAAAATAAAATTAATTATTAATCACGTATTTAAAAAAGTTTCGTGACTCAACAATCATCACTCTAAACTAAACCACAAGGAAAGGAAACAGTGAACTTCGAATATTTTGCGCTCTCTCTCGATACTAATTATGCTTGTGTATGCGAACAAAAAGTCAACCAATTTTCTGCAGGATGAGGAGTATTCATTGGTTGAAGCGACACAACTCACTCTTCAATACGCTTCTTCACTCCAAGAGTGGTAAATAAGAGTCACATGTCTCCATGACTCGTCACATGCACAACAGCACTCCTTAATTGAATTCGAAGGAAAGGTGCCTGTCAAAATTTATTTTATCCGAAAAATTTGGATCAAATGAACTTGTTTAAAAGTTGCTTGCCGTCCGAAAGGCTCGAAGACATATATAATTAATTTAGATTACACCTGTCCTTTTCAATTTATTTCTTTTTACTTGTTTGATTTAGTTAAGGGAAATGAAAAAAAATACGTAAAAGTACATGCTTTTCCCAAATATGTCTTACTCCCTCCGTCCCATAAAAATAGGCCAGTATTCCATTTTCGTCCGTCCCACAAAGATAATCCAGTTACTATATTTAACATATCATTAATCTTCATTTCCACACATGCCCTTAATTAATATTCTTGAAATACTAATATTCTACATGTTAAATTAAAAATTGATGATTACAATGTAAAATCTTACTATTCAAATAACAAATATACTAATTCCAACACTGATTACTATAAACATTAATTGACATTAATAAATTCAAGAAGGGTATAATTGGAAAATACTAACTAAATTAATGACTTAACTATATAAATTACTCATTTCTTAATCTGTGTAAAATCAACCGCAAGACTATTATTTTGGGACGGAGGGAGTATTATAAAATTTTCCAATTTATATTTCCATAAATGCATTCACATAGTGGCCTTCTCTTTTTAAGATTTATTCCTACTTTAAATTCAAAGTAATTAAGGCCAGAAATAAATAAATAATAGGAAGGGTCACTTTTGTCAAGTCAAAACATCATAATTAATAATAAAATTTTAATTATATTGTGTAACTATGGTTAAATAGTTCATTAATAGATTAGTTATTTATTAAATGAGAAGACTCGGGTTCAAGTTTTGTTGCTAACAATTTTTTTTTAATACTTATGAGTAGAAAAATCAATATATTCCTAAATACAAAACAAATATATTTATAATATCGGGTTAAATGTATTATGACATAAGTATTTGCCATATAGGAGAACATTCAAAAAAAGTATTTGGCATATAGCGAAACAATAAAGGAAGGTTATTAAAACCAAATACATCATAACATTAGATCAGATAGACATGAAAGGGTGGTCTGACACAAGTGTTTGCGATATAGGAAAATAATAAGAAAGTCACTAGAATCGAGGTCACGGGTTCAAGTCCCAGTGGGGGTAAGAGTGAAATCATTAGAGTGCGATTGGATACACTTTCATTTCATTTTGTTCGTTTTGTAAGAGAATAATGACAAAAAAAAATCTAGGGAAATTCACCACCCGCACCTCACATCTCGGCACAGTGGAACGTGTAACCCGCCTTCCATAGAAATATGTATGTTCCTTTAACTCATAGACTAATAGAACATAATAGCGAGGAACAGCCCGCTCATACAACCAACGGGGTTGATGGCACAACTGGAAACGACCATTGATAAACACGGTTTTATGTACATCTTGAAACTTGTTTAGTTATGTTTCAAATACTGATTGTGCTTTTACAACGAATTTTAACTTTATTCATATTATTTGGACATTATTACATGTTTGGTTTTTTATATTTTTAGGAATTTTGGAGCTCATTGGGCTTAAGAATGATGTTAATAAATATTTGAGGTAGAAATAAGAAGAAAAGAATCCACTGGGCCAAAGAAAGGGCCGACCACAGCCCAAGTCAACAAGGCTCGGAGACTCACTTGCAACCTCGTTAACGGTCCATAATGGGGTCGCTAATGTGCACCAACTTCAGGGTTAAAATTAGCGACTCGAGTAGCGGTCGATACTTAAACCTCTAAAGTGTCATGTTTTCACGGAAACCATTATCGACCCGGTTAGAGCTCAATAGTTGGGTCGCTAATGGGTCAAAGGTGTTACAGAATAGCCTACAATCAAATGTAATGGCTAAATTTTGATTTTATACTATAAAAGGCGCCTAAAAGCTGTCCGGAGAAATCAAGCTTCATATCTCTTCACCACTTATCATCATCCACCATAGTTTTTTTTAGAATTAGGAGTTTGAGTGAATTTGAGATTGAAATTGGAGGAGAAAGATGTGGATCACAGAGATTTAAAGATTCACATGCTTCAAGGGTTAAACTTTCTATTTACATTTCTTTATGAATGTTAGACTGAATTGTTTGTATAAAGTTTTGCACATGTCTGG
Source organism: Phtheirospermum japonicum (assembly GCA_014905375.1). NCBI lineage: Eukaryota > Viridiplantae > Streptophyta > Magnoliopsida > Lamiales > Orobanchaceae > Phtheirospermum > Phtheirospermum japonicum. The sequence goes on from BMAC01000037.1 coordinate 2,032,058, forward strand.
CTAATTTCCCTTTATTTTGGGGTTTGGTATGAATAAATATTGGGTAATATTTTGATAATTCATTCGTTTCAAGTATGATCTCTTTGTTTATTTTCATGTTTTTATTTTATTTGTTCGTAAGTGCTTGGCAATATTTTTATTTCTAAAAGTTGTGATTGATTGATAATCTTTTAAAACTAATTGTTTGATAGTTGTAATTCGAGAGATAAAGTTTATCAATAAACTTTCGAACACAAAACACTCTAAACAACAAGACCAATAGGTTTTTGATTAGTAGTGAAGTCGTAAAGATCTTTAAACCTTTTGGAGTTCTAAATATGATTTCAAACGGACGTGTTGTTTCGTACTTAGAATCAACATTGTAATCATATAGAGATAATGATCAAAATACAATTGTGATTGACTTATAAGAAAATTGAATAACAATATACTAGATAGATTGAAAGGATTGAACATTAGAAAATCATTACGACTCCAAGCACCGGAATACTCCTAAACATTTGAAATTTCCAATCTTTATAATTGTGCTTTGATATTTGATAATCTCTTAGTTGATAATTTTATTAGTTTATGTTTTTCGTTTGTAACGACATAACCCAAATCATTACTTATCGTTTAGATAAAACTACGCTATATGTACTATATTACTTATCAATATTGACCTGTTATATGAAACTTGTGGGATTCGACCTTACTCCTTTTATACTACATATACACCATATACTTGTGGTTAGATAGAGTGTATAAATGGATATACGTTTTATTACTCAAATCAATCCCTAGTTAAAACAGGAAGCGGTCAACCACCTGGCGAAAAAGCCGCAGGTGAAAAAATATTTTAGAGATAGTGATTGATTTCGGGATGAAAAGTGGTAATGTGATGTTTTTTAAGATGAGAATGAGAATGAACATGGTTTTTATTTAAAAAATGACACTTACTAATTTAATTTATATTATATTCACATGTAAGCCTTCTTTATTACTCCATCCGTTTCACAATATAATTCATTTTGAGATAAAACACACTTATTAAGAAACCTATATAAATGAGTAAATAATTAATTCTTTATTTTCGTAAACTACCCACCTTCCTTTTATCTTACTTACTTTTCTCAATTTTGTACTCTCTCTCCTCAAATATCTCAATTCTCAATTCACTTTTTACCTTTTTCTTTCTCTCTCTTCTCCTAAATTTGTGTGAAAAAAGCAAAACGACTTATATTTTGAAACAAGAATCTTACTTTAAAATGACTTATATTGTGAAACAGAGAGAGTAATTCACAAGTAACTTATAACAAGACTAAATCGAGAACAAGGCTGGCACGAGATGATTTGAACAGAAAATAAAAGGAGGTGCGGCAGCGGAAAGAGACTACAAAAGGTGGTCCAACAATGGCAGTAGCGGTGCTCCAGCGACAAGCAGAAGAAAACCTGACGAATCCTTAAAATTTTTGAGAGAATATAGAAAAAATACCAAATTGTCCAGAAAAATAAAAAATGCACTCTGAAATATGAACCTACCTATTTTACACACAAATATCAAGTTTCAGTCAAATTTCACTTAGGGGGTATCTCTCCCAAAATCCAGAATATTTAATAATTGAAACATAAATTTTCAGAGGGAAAATACACTGAACCCCCTGAATTATTCAGATTTTCACTTTACCATACAAATTTTTTTTTGTTACACTTTACATATAAACTAAACAATTTTTAAACTTTACCCTATATGGACATTTTTACCTCTGAAAACTGTGGTGAAAATTACATTTGACCCTTCATACTATGTGTGTTTTTGCACTTTACCATATAGCGTAATATTTTTTACATTTTACCAATATATTTCTTTTTATATTTATTTATATTTATATTTTATGTATTCATTACCTACTAAAATCAAATAATTAGTATATAAGGATTCTAGTATTTATTTTTTTAATTAATAAACTTATTAATTATACGTTCATATTATAATACTCAATTTTGTTTTAATACTATAAATAGAAAAAATACACTAAATCTATCATTTTGGTAGTGTATTGGGTGTGTCGATTAAGATATTAAGTAATATGTTTATTTCTATGTTCTCTAATTTATTTTTAATATTTCAATAAAATTATATTTTGAAAAATAAAATCAAACTAAAGTAACTATGTTAGTAGTGTATTGAACTTGTACCAAAGTAATAAGTTTGGTTCGTATTTTCCTATTTATGATTTCAAAACACTACTAATATAGTTAGTTTATTTTTTAAATTATAATATTAAAAGAAAATTAAAAATTATAATATGAATACATATAGTAAATAAGTTTATTAATTAAAAAATAAATATTAGAATACTTATTTAATGATTATTTAATTTTAGTAGGTAATGAATACATAAAATGTAGACATAAATAAATAAAAAAAGAAATATTTTGGTTAAATCAAAAAAATATTACGTTATATGGTAAAGTGCAAAAATACACATAGTATGGGGGGTTATGTGTAATTTTCACCAAGTTTTCAGGGGTAAAATTGTTCATGTAGAGAAAAATGTAAAAATCGCATAGTTCATATGGCAAAGTGTAATAAAAAATACTTTATATGGTAAAGTGTAAAAATTCAAATAGTTCAGGAGGTTTAGTGTATTTTTCCCATTTTCTGATTTACAACTATATACCACTTGGTACTTGCAAAACGGTTATACGCATTTTCCCTCTACCTGTGGTAATTTCTTGCATGCACTCGGTCGGGTGAACCTAGTAGACTGAAGCTTGTACTACAAGTAGTCTTCCTACACTCACACACTTGCATATTCCTCCACTCACATGCATAACCAAAATCAGAATCCATCCGTTCTCGAAATTCTCTCTGTGCCTTAATTTCTACCTTCAACTTGAGGAAGATTCTGTAAGCTCTCCTCCATAAATTCGCACAAAATTCCGGCGATTGGAGCAATGGAGAGTAACAAACTTCCTTGACTGGTGGCGAGCACTTGAGTGTTTCAAACTTCCTCTCTCAGTTAATAAATTGAATGCAACAATAAATTTTCTTCCACCTTTCTCTATTGGGCATTCTTCGGTGATTGTAGTGTGGAAAACTCCATCAATTGCCAGTATCCAACCTAAACCTTTCACGCGATCGTTGTGTCTCCGAGCTTTCCTTTGATTGTGATGGACTTTGAAAATATTCTAATTTCTGGTGGAGATTGTTATGGAAGTTCAAACATTCAAGATCTTCCTTCGATTCAGATGATAAATTTATGCTATATGTGATGTTATATGAGAGTTATATACGATATTATATGACATGGTCAATTAGATGAAATCAATTGCATACGTATAATGGTTACATGATAAGATTACAAACCAATATTACTTGTGTTTGTTTTCAAGATTATCTTAGTAGTTGCAAGTTTGTCGCCAATTTAATTTTGAAATCGGAACTATTTTAATTTCTTTAGATTATTGTAAACATCTCTAATTTTGAAAAAACAACCCATTTTCTTATCATTTTGGGCATCAAACTAATCGAACGTATATCATCTTAAAATAAAGCAGATAGTTAAAACCAAAATGAAAAAACAATGATTAAAAAACAAATAGCGAGATGAAAAGTTCTGTAGCACCAACTCAAGTCGAACTGTCAGTTAATATTTTTCAAAACATCCACGAATTTCAGTTACATAAATTTGATTTCTCCTTCGATCCTTAGAAACTATGATCACCATTCAAACCCCAACAACACACCGATGAAGCTGCGCGTCATAATATTATTTACCGGATAGTTGAATAAGTCCTTTATTGAACTTTAATTTTTCAAGTTTCACTTCCTTAATGTCAATTGATAAGCTAAAACTTTCTTAGAAATTATATAATAACAACAACTTTTACAAAAAATATCCAACCTATTTAACACCATTCTCTTACTCCAAACAATAGAAAATTAGATTTCAGAAAACTATCGTTTATAATAATACAGTTCCAACCACAAACCAGATTTTTGAAAACCTAACGACAACAAACTAAACGTCTTTCATCTTTTAACACTTGTTCCTTCTTTTCATTATCGAACAATACTTTGTTCACACAGTGTTCAACATATTCTTGTCCTATTAGAAAAACACAAGGAAAAATATAAATAAACTCAAGAAAATATGTATACAAACTTAATGCAATTTACTTACTTTATCATTTTCAAAACTAGCGTCCTACCAGGCGAGATCCTCTTGTATGTTTGAAAATGTCTCATGCGATAGATCCCACAATCATCAATTTTTTCAATGATTTCCATGGCATTTTAATTGCAAAAAATTAACAAGCATGTTCTTCGTCTTAAGATTGTGGAGATCCAAATAGTTGAAGAACGTTGTTGCCTGAGACAATTGGATACAATCAAAACAAAGATTATATATGTATTTACCATGCAATGAAATACTTACAATATTCTTTGAATTATCATCATAGTGCTTGTTAATATTATGTCATGTGCAAGTGGCTTGTTATCAAAGATATCAGTTACGCTCTTCCTGAAATTGATGCACACTATCCAGTAATGTCTATCTTTCAACATAGGGAATTATATTTGTTCTCCATGTTTACATATGATTAGCATATGATAATGTATATACAATAAACCTTTGTGTGTGTGTGTACCAAATCTGCATTAGCAATACTGAGGTCGCACAATGTGGCCAGCTCATAATCAATCACATTATTGAACTTTTACTCACCAATCTCATCATCAGCACTTCAATTTCCAACTGATCCTGCAGAAGTTCCAGTTAATTAATGTCTACAAGATTGGATTGGATGATAATAAATTAATTGAATACTTACATGTTCCAGTAACGTGAAATAACACCCGTTTGAGTTCTCTAGGTAATTTGTTGATATTATTGATTCAAGCTTAACGCACCTATTTTTATAAGCAATTTTGTCAAAACGTTTAAAGCTTGCCCGCAAAAGAACGGGTTCACTTGTAGGTGGGTAAGATGACTCGTGTCGATGTCAAAGGACTGATATTCGAAATTTCCAATGTTTGTTTAATCACAATTTTAACACGTAAACTTGAATCACAATTTGAAAATTATCAACTACGAATTGGAAAGCAAGAATTAACTAATTAACTTAATCCTAATTTTTAAGCTAAATTAACTACTATTTATGAATCTAGGGTTTTTGAAAAGTAATTTAATCTTGATTCTAAATTGATTATCTAGCATGGATTCAACATCAAGCATATGAATTCTCAAGAACAAAGTCAATTCCAAAATTCTCAAGCAATTGCATATCATGAACTAAACTAACATCTAATTAACTAAGCATAAGCGATAAATATCCAAGAATGAACAATATCATCACCAAGCATAAACTAAAAATAAAAACATAGCAATAAATCTATATTAACTAAATAATCAAAAGTTACAAAGCTCAGCGATTCAATAGTTCAAATGATTCTAAATATCAAATGTTAAAATGAAACAATTAAATCCTAAGAACATAAATTATCTAAGATTAAAGCAGAAAATAACTGAAGTTTAGAAAACTTATTAATAACTATGAAGTGATGAATAATCTCTGCGAATCTGAAGTACAAATGGTTGATCTTGGTCGAAAAATTGAGTCTTGAAAGAAAAATGTCGTCTTGTCGCTCGGGATCTTGAATCTTCGTTGTAGATCTTGAAAACTCATCCTAGAGTGTTGATAACATGTTTCTAACCCTATGAATACTTTTTGGTAACCTTATAATGACTATAGTATGCTGCAAAGTTGGATTAATGGTGTGGTATTAATCCAGATTTCTTGGAGAATAAGTCACATCAGTCGGTTACTGGTCCCGATAATGGTAGCACGTAGCGGTAAGGGGGCTACTGTTAAAGCTATCATTAATGTCTCTGTTGCCTTCTAACTGTGATGGTAACGGTACTGTTGTGATATAGTTAAATCTACCATTAAGCTCTCAGTCCACCTTCAGCGATTACGTTACGGTGTGAGTAACGGTATGGTAACCATTAGGTGTAACGGTAAGGCTACCGCCCAGGAAATAACGTTAACTTCAAAAACTTGCTACTTCTTTGCTGGAACGCTCGATTCTTATCTCTTAATCATCAATCTTCAACTTTAACGTGCTGAGCTCCTCCGGTTACTTAGCTTAGATATAAGGTGAAAAACAGAGATAATTCACCTATTTGCATCAATCTAAATTAATTTACGGTAAAATAAGTTGGAGATACGAGAATACGAATTGAAGCTTAATCTATCCAACTTATACCAAAAACAATAAGAAAAGTAAACTAAAATACTACTGAATACCAAGACGAATTAGTGCTAATCAATTACCCCACACTTTATTGGTTTGTTCGTCCTCGAACAAACGATAGTTTCAAAGTATAACAAGAGTGAAAATAAGATCAAGCAATGAGTCGTGTGATGCTACATAGATAAATTTGAAAATATAGATACATGTCACGCAACTTCAAACACTCCACCCTTATCCCATTGTCGCTTCAAAATCAAATTCATGCTTCCTCACTAAGGGTAATATATATGGGTGTACGCTCAAAGCTCTCGAGAATTCTTTATTAGGATGTGTTTACACTCAAATCATATAAATACATGCACAATAAATAAAAACCTAAAATCAGCCTCTTCTCAATCGCAAATTAAGTGCGTTATCAACAAAGAATCATAAAAGGTCTTTTCGGATTGTAATGTAGGCTCTTTGGACGGGTATGGAATATATAAGCCATGTGGCTAACTCACGATCTAACGTGATCAATAACTCACCAAACCACTCTAATCACGAAGCTAATTGCTTCAATTCATTTAAATGAAACCTCACTTAACTCTCATAACGTAGCCTTTAAACTTAGGCTATTTCTCAACTCGACACTCTACAAATTCCACATGTCTCTTGTGAAGGTTGCGATTATTTCATTATCATCATGGTCGTCAGCAACTCCACTTGCTTTGTCAGTTTATCGAACTTGTCATCTTCCGCTCGCGCAACCGAAACCTCGTTCACTCTAAAATTTCAAGGCCTTGAACTCTATTGCCTCGACTTGTCACTCATAAAATCAAAAAGATCCCATGCCTCCTCCGCAGTTAGATCTCCAAAATCCCCAGCCTTCTTCTCCACGTGCTGCTTGAAAATTGGCAATAAGCCTTCATGAAAATAAGTATTCACCAACTCGTGACCATTTTTATGATGTGGACACGTAAGGAGAAGTTCTTTATAGTGCTCTCAGGCTTCATGGAATAATTCACCTTCTTGCTGCTGGAAGGTGGAAATTTCTCTCCTTAATGTTGTTGTCGTTTGGGCCGAGTAAAATCTTCCAACAAACTTCTTGAACACCATATCTCAATTAGTTTGGGAGTTAGGTTGCAATGACAAAAGCCAATGCTTTGCTTTATCCTACAAGGTGTTCGGGAAGAATCTCATCCTAAGTTGTCCTACTGTTAGACCCCTAGCTTGAACACCCGATAGTTGCTGGTAAAATTCCTGAATGAAATTGAGTGGGTCTTCATTGGGCAAGCCGTAAATGACTCGTGTCGATCTCAAATGACTGATATTCGGAATTTCCAATGTTTGTTTAATCACAATTATAACACGCAAACTTTTATAAATTGGTTTTTAAAAATTATCAACTACGAGTTGGAAAGCAAGAATTAACTAATTAACTTAATCCTAATTTTAAGCTAAATTAACTACTAATTATGAATCTAGGGTTTTTGAAAAGTAATTTAATCTTGATTCTAAATTGATTATCTAGCATGGATTCAACATCAAGCATATGAATTCTCAAGAACAAAGACAATTCCAAAATCCTCAAACAATTGCATATCATGAACTAAATTAACATCTAATTAACTAAGCATAAGCAATAAATATCCAAGCATGAACAATATCATTACCAAGCATAAACTAAAAATAAAAATGCAGCAATAAATCTATATTAACTAAATAATCAAAAGTTCCAAAGCTCAGCGATTCAATAATTCAAACGATTCTAAATATCAAACGATAAAACGAAACAATTAAATCCTAAGAACATAAATTATCTAAGATTAAAGCAGAAAATAACTGAAGTTCAGATAACTTATTAATAACTACGAAGCGATGAATAATCTCTGCGAATCCGAAGTATGAATGGTTGATCTTGGTCGAAAAATTGAATCTTGAACGAAAAACGTCGTCTTGTCGCTCGGGATCTTGAATCTTCGTTGTAGATCTTGGAAACTCGTCCTAGAGTGTTGAAAACATGTTTCTAACCCAAGGAATACTTTTTGGTAACCTTCTAATGACTGTAGTATGCTGAAAAGTCAGATTAATGGTGTGGTATTTATAGAATTCCGATTTCTTGGAGAATAAGTCACATAAGTCGGTTACTGGGCCCGATAATGGTAGCACTTAGCGGTAAGGGGGCTACCGTTAAAGCTATCGTTGATGTCTCTGTTACCTTCTAAAGGTGATGGTAATGGTACGGTTGTGGTATCTTTAAACCTACCGTTAAGCTCTCAGTCTACCTTCAGCGATTACGTAACTGTGCAGGTAAAGGTGTGAGTAACGGTATGTTAACCGTTAGGTGTAACGGTAAGGGTGCCGCTAGGAGCTAACGTTAACTTTGAAAACTTGCTACTTCTTCGTCGGAACGCTCGATTCTTGTCTCTTAATCATTAATCTTCAACTTTAACGTGCTGAGCTCCTCCAGTTACTTAGCTATAAGGTGAAAAATATAGATATATCACCTATTTTCATCAATCTAGATCAATTTATGGTAAAATAAGTTGGAGTTATGAAAATATGAATTGAAGCTTAATCTATCCAACTTATACCAAAATAATAAGAAAAGTAAACTAAAATACTACTAAAAACCAAGACAAATTAGTGCTAATCATTTATCCAAAATCATTTTCAGGCACCAAATGTCAACGAGGTTCTGGATGACGCACTGATTTATTGAGAGAGTGCAAAAATCTTTTTTTTTTTGGACTGAATCCAATCCCTTGGAACAGTTTCTTACTGATCTGATAAACAAGAGACATTGATATCCAATTATCATTTGATCAATAAAAGTGATGGAAATAAAAAGAGAAAAAAATCTAAACTAGAAAAATCATATATCATCACACAAAATATGCGCATATCATCACAGAACATGCACATATAGATTTATCATCATACAAACCATTCAAACAATTTCTTACTAATCAGACAAACAAGAGACATTGAGATCCGATTATCATGTGTATTTGATCAATAAAAGTAATGAAAATAACATCACACAAATATAACATATACAATAATGTGAAGAGCTTATATACCATTACAAACATGCACTGCACACTTCTCAGACACACAAGAAACATATATGAAAATAGTCAAAAAATTTCATATACTAACACATAAATATAAAATATACCATCACAAAGAGTGTTAATATATCATCACATACATGCACTGCACACTACTCATATGCACAAGAAACAACATATATGAAAATAGTTATAAATTTGCATATACCATCACGCAAATATAGCATATATTATCATACAAAGTGATAATATACCATGAAGCACATGCTCTGCACACTCCTCCCATGCACAAGAAACAACATATACCATCACACATATACACATTCATAGATTTATAATTAAATTGACGAATTATAAACACTAAAATTATTAAACCTAGAATTAGAACCATATAATGAAAAACGATGGTGAAAAAAAATCAATCGATGATGTCTCATCATCAAGTAATGAGTATGAAACATCAATCGATATATGTAATAATGAAAGTTTGAAAAAAATTGAAAAAACTTACTCAGTATATGTTGCCGGATGATTGAAGAAAGGATATAAGATGAACAAGTATAGTAGCTGGAGACGAATTACTAGTAATCGGAGATATATTTTGCTTTCGAATCTTTTGGAATGATCGATAAATTTCTTGCATGTGTAAGTTTGGGGTTGGGGGTGCACGTGTGAATGGATGAAAAGGCACGTGTGGGTTGCTTATAGGAACGGGTTCACACTATTGGGTGCACCGAAAACTCTCTACCTATGAATCATCTAACCGGGATTTTAAGTTTAATTAAAAAAATCCAAAAGTAACAAGGGAAAAAATAATAAAATTAGAAAAGGTAGTTGTTTCTTCGGTGATTCCTACCTTGGGAGCTAATGGCCTGTTTTGCCCAGAAAATATTAAACCAAAGATCACTTGCTCTCTTTCCCGAAGTTAACCTGACCTGCTTCACAAAACCAAGTTAGAAAGGACCACCGGAGGGATTCCAGTGGAACCCTCTCCGATGCTTAAGTCAGTAAGCATTTTTGGTAATATAGTGAAGGTGTGAATAATAAAAATAGCATACCTTTGTTACTCTTGGCAGGAATATTTATACCCTCAGTTGGTTGGGAGCCTTTCTGAGATCCTGGAAATAGGCCCGCGAATCCCAGATCGTTATTTCGGGCGACCTGGCCAGGTCGCCTCTTTTTGGATGACCTGAGCTCCTTGAGCTTAGTCTAAAACCTTTGTGCTTTCCTGAGATGACCTCTATAGAACCTTCTATAGGAAGTAAGATCAGGTCAAAGCGAGTTCTCTTTAGTCATAGACTCAGCCCAGGCTATCTCTTTTCTGATTTCTTCTTCATGGTGTAGGATCTGGATTTAGCTCACCCCAACTTGCCTTACCCGAGCTACTTTGGGGCTTTCCATCACTTCAGGTTGGGATCAGATCAGGTCGTACCAATAAGTCCCCCGCCCCCCTTAATGGTTGGGGCGAGCTGTGGCGGCTCAGTTCTCCAAATCGTTTGGCATTCCCAACACGTCTCTTCGAGTAATGTTCCCTGACAAGCATTAAATGCGCATATCCTGCCAAATCCTCTTTTTCCTAAAAAATCTTTATCAAAACATATTTTTCCCAAATTTCGCGGTTCCCTTATTCACTTTTGCTGCTTCACCTTTCTTCCTCACCAAGAATTCCTTTCGCTTTTCTCCTCTGATCATAGTTTTTGTCTCACCTCAAACCAGATATTTTCTCTCTCCTTGCAAGCCTTTAGTTATGTCTTCTTCTTATTCTTCTTCTTCCTCGCTCCATCTATCCACGTCTTCTTCTGCGACGTTGTCTTTAACCTCTTCCGATGAACGGAATTATCCTACTCAAGGTGATGTCCAGGACAATATCATTTCCACATTTAGCGACCGGACTCTGGAAGGGTTGAGGGCCAAATTCTAGATTTCCGACGAGTTTTCCCTAGTCAATCCTGACGCAAGCGAAAGTGCATCTCGGCCTCCCTCCGATCATTTAACCTTTTTCATCGATCAATTCTAGGCCGAGTTAAGCCTTCCCATCCACCCCTTTGTAATGGCAGTGTCCTGGATGTATCGGATTCCAGTACATCAGTTTGTACCTAACGCTTTTAGGATAATAGTAGGGTTTCATCTAGCAGCGTGGTTATTTGGGCTTATACCCACGGCCCAGCTATTTTATTCCCTCTTCCAGGCCAAGAGCTTGTCTTACGGCTTTTTCTACCTATCGGCCCGAGCTGGCATTCGACTTATGACTGGTAACCGTTCCTCAAATAAGGCCTAGAGGAAAAAAACTCTTTTTTGTTCACTTCTCGAGCGACTGGGGTTTTTCCCCCATATCCATCAGCACCCTTCCTGCTCAGGCTCATCTGACCAGAGGAGAGCGACCTCCTTCCCTAAAAAAGATCATTCATACCTTAAACGAGAATGTCTTCCATCTATCCAAACTCATCACTCCTCCCATCCTGAGCTTCTTCAACTCCAGAGAGGAGTTGGGCCCTTTATCTCCTGAGATCGGTATACCAGAAGAGCTATCCAGCTCTATCTTTTTCATCTCTTCTTTGTCTTACCCACTACGAATTTAGTATTGTTTTGGTATTTCTATCGTTAACCCCTTTGTAAATTTCCTTGCAGTCACCATGATGAAAAAGAGGATGGCATTGCATCAACAAAGATTTGCCCCCAGTGTTTTGCATGTAATTGTGGTATTTTTCTCGTGTTTTTAATTAGGTTTTAGTGTCGTTTATAGTGGTTTTGAGTTAATTTTCGTTAAGTTATTAGGTTATTTTCTCATTTTATTATTTTTCATGTTTCTTTTTGATTTTACACTTAATTTGGTTAAATGGGTTCAATTAATTTGAGGCGTGTGTGATTCTTGGGTTTTTATGATCAAAATTTCTATTTTCATAGGTAAAGGCATTGAGGACCAAAGTTCAAGCCAAGTCGTGCCAAATTCGGTGCCAAGAGCAAGCTTCTAAATGGCCAAACATTCTGGAATGCTAGCCAAGGCATGCCAGGCGAAGCCAAATCCTACGCCAGGCCCCTTGGCGCATGCTAACCTGCACGCCTAAGTGCGCACTAGCGTAAGCCAGCGCACGCCAACCTGCATGCTAAATCCTGCGCCTGGTACATCAACCTGCATGCCAGCCCTTGCCAGTGCCAAACCTCAAGCCAAGGTGCCAATCCGGGTCAAACCTAGGAAAATCAAGGCTTTAAAGCTAATTTGACCCATTTAACCCCAATAAAACCTAGTATAAATATGACTTTTTCTTATTAGCAAAAAAACCACTCTCCTCCCAACCCAAGCATTGGTTTGGGATTAAATTTCTCTCTGTAGGTCTTAGATTTAATTGCAAGCTTTCCTTGGGTTTGTAAGCTCAAGAAGAATTCAAGACATAACTTGGATTTTATTTTTGCTATTTCATTCAAATTCGTTGTTCCTTTCCTTAATTCAAGTAAGCTTTCCTTCAGTTTCATGCTTGTTCTTCAATTTATGCTTTTTGCCTTAGCTCTTAGATTTATTGTTAGATCTTGTGAATTAGCTATGGAATCTAGGTGAGTGACACACCTTGATCATAGATCGATTCCTTGACCGTCTTTATTTTAAGTATTTCATGCTTGTTCTTTGATTTTTGTGATTGTTCTTCAATTTATGCCTTTTGCCTTAGCTCTTAGATTAATTGCTAGATCTTGTGAATTGGCTATGGACTTTAGATGAGTGACACAACAAGATCATAGATCGATTCTCAGATTGTTTTTATTTTGATTATTTCATATGCTTTATTTTGGTTTTTATTTTCATGCATGATTTTTTGTTAATTCCTAGATCTACTCTTCGTTTCTAGTTATTTTTTGTAAAGTTTTTAACTTTCATGTCAACTTTTATTGCTCTTTCTATGGGTACTTTTGATTTTCATTAATTCGTATTATTTAAGTTTTTATGATTATGCATGCATAGTTGTAACTTAGGTTGCTTTAGTTGTACCTCGTTGTTTCTTTGCTTTTTCTTGCATATTTTGATTATTGCTTGCACTTTCAATTTGGGCACACGCACAAGGCATCCTAAATACTTGCATTTACATTTCCTAGTTAGTTTATTTTCATAGCTTCTCGTCATTTTCCATTTATTTTGATTTTCATTTTTATTTCATGCTAAAAAACCCTTGATTCTTACATTCGAATTGAATTATGATAATACCAAGCCATGAACTCACTTTTCTTATTTCAACATCACTATAATCTACTCTTCTAAATGGCACCATTGCGACTCATCTTGGTTAAGGTTTTCGATTTGCTTGTAGTTTCTTTGTGTTTCTAGCTTTCTTTTGGAATTGATGTTTTTATGGAGTGTATGCAAGGTCCTTTTGGCATTGGAGGTTACATTCCCAACGTTGGAGGGCATGGTGCAAACCATGTTGGGAATGGGATGAATTTCAATGGTTTTGGCAATGTGGGAGGATATGGTGCAAACCTGATTCAAGCTTAACACACCTATTTTTATGAACTATTTTGTCAAAACGTTTGAAGCTTGCCCGCAAGAGAACGGGATCACTTGTAGGTGGGTAAGTTGACTCATGTCAATCTCTTGAGGATATCTGATACGGAAGTTTGTTTTGAGTTTGCGTTTCACGAATAAGAAATTAAAGAAAATAACACATGAACGGGGTTTTGTTTGATTTGTTTTAAGAACTAGAAATTAATTAAACTAATTAAAACTAAGAATTAATTAAACTATGATCTAATTAATTAAATCTAAGATTATTTAAACTAAGAACTAATTATCTAAACCCTAAATTATTTTATCTAAGAGCAATTAAATCTAGAATTTATTTAATCTAGGAATTTATTAATTAAAATGTTTTTAAACGAATTAAGAAAACTAGGGTTCTAGAGCTTCGATTCGTCTCCACGATCGCTTGGGTTGACCCAATTGATGGTTCACAACGAATCTAGGCTCTAGACCCATTAGATCTAGCTAAAAATTATAATCAAAATAAACATCCCAAGCTCAACACAATCACAAGAAAGATTCATCATGGAAAGAATAATTATTATTTAAACTAATTAAAAGCATGTAACTAAATTAAAAGCGAAAGAAATAATTACTTATTAATTAAACTAAGAAGATCCGCAACGGTTTGGTGTAGAAATCCACGAACTAATATTAATATAAACTATCTAGAAGCTAATCTAAACTAATCCTAAAACTAGAGATTTAAAACTAAGAAATTTGAAGAGTAACTAAAGAAATAGAAGGGCACTTGTTGGGGTTGTCAGCCCCCAAAAGGCCTTGGAACCCTATGAATATGATAATGTATGCAAAAATCCGAAATACATAGGGTATTTATAGTTTTTCCATGTCTTGGGCAACAAGAAACCCTAAAAATGCATTTTTGGGCAAGTTAGCGGTAGCACTTAAGGGTAAGGAGCTACTGTTAAAGCTATCGTTATGCTCGCAGTCTTGTCTTAATGGTAGCATTAACGATAAGGTAGCGGTAGGGTAACCCTTATAGAAAGCTATCGTTGAGTCTCATTTTTGTACTTCATCACTTCGACAACGGTTTTGGGCAGCAGTAGTAACCGTTATTTATAGCGGTAGCTACTGTTCAATTCAACGCCTCTGATCTTCAAGGATACTATAATGGTTCCAGATGGAATAACCGTTACAGAAAACTGGCAGCTTTAAATTCTTGCTACTTCTTCGCCGGAAAGCTCGATCTTTGCCTCTCGATCATCATACTTCATCTCTAAAGTGCTGAACTCTTCTGTTTACTTAGCTATAAAGTGAAAAACCACAAATAATCACTTATTTTCATCAATCTAGATCAAAAAGTGGTAAAATAAGCTGGAACTACAAATACACGAATTTAAGCTCAAACTACCCAACTTATACCAAAAACAATAAGAAAAATAAACTAAAATACTACTAAAAATCAAGACATATACATGTTAATCAAACCACGTTGCCAACAATGCTAACGGCAATGGTCAACCCAACATGGGAGGGCATGGTGCAAACCATGTTGGGTATAACGGCTTCACGGGTACGAATGGGCCCTATTTAGAATATGGTGCTCCCAATCACTTTCCGAATATGCACACTCCAAATTCTGGTCTATATGGTGGTTATGATGCTCCCAATCAAATCACGAATATGTATAATTGAGGCTTTCCTAGTACAAACGGGAACATTGGTGGCCAATATCTGAATCTCGACCCGTATGGCGGTTATGGTGTTCCCAATCATTGCCCGAGTATGTCTAATCGTGGCTTTATGTGTCCGAATGGGAATGTGGGTGGCCAAATTCCGAATTCTGGCTCATATGGAGGTCCTCCTACTTATAATTTCAATCATGCCCCGATTGGTGCCACCAATAGTGCTCCAAAGCCCAATCCGTATGAGTTGTTTGGAGGTGTGAGCTCCAATGTTCAAAGTGGGCCCCCTATCCACACGATGGGAGATGCTAACAAACCGTTTGTGGAGGCAACTTATAATTTCAATCACGCCCCGATTGGTGCCAACTATAGTTCTCAAATCCGTATGAGTTTTTTGGCGGTGTGAGATCCAATGCCCAAAATGCCCCTCCCGCCCTCCATATTCCGGTGAATGCTCCTATTCCGCCCTCCGATCCGAATCTCTTGGCCATTTTGCAACAATTGCAAACACTTTCCACAACGTTGGCTTCGTTTATACTAAGATCAATGCTCTCGAGGCTATGACCAACGGGTTAAGCAATACAATTGAGCAATTGGAAAGTGATGTGAATATGTTGAAGCAAGCGAGTGAGGAAGACAAATTACCAAGCCAAACTTTGCATCCTCTTGTGGTCACGGTCCTTAGAAGTGGTGGGGTGGTTGATAATACAGTTGTCCCGTCGTTCGATGAGGAAGTGGTTTCTATTCCGAGTGTTCTTACTCCTCTTTATTCCACCCCCGTGGGCCCCACGTTGGCAAAGGGACTTTCCGATAGCCTCCACAAGTCTTCGAACCCGTATAAGGCAACAACCTCTAAATCCCCTATGCCTTCTCCTTCAAAAATATCTTTTTAAGAGTGGTTACATATGGATGTCATCCGAGATTTGGGCGAACAAGTTTATGTGGAGGAAATGAGAATTGAGGATGAGTTTGAATTGGGAGCATTTGTTAAAGGTTGTGGAGAGGATGATGAACCCCTTGTTCGCCACGACGATTCATTTGTGCTTCAATGTGACCAAGATTTGAGTAAGAGAGATTTTGATTGTGTCGTTGAGGGAAATGGCAAAATTTTGGCGGGGGAGGTGGAGATTGTTGATGATGGGTTGGGAGTTGATCCCATCGATAAGCTTGAAGATTATCTTGAGGGGATCGGTGAATTTTTCGAGTTGGTCCCCAACGAGGTCTGGGGGAGGCACAAGCCCGAGCCTAAGCCTCCCCCATCTCACCTCAAGCATGTCTATTTGGAGGAAAAGGAGAGCAAGCCGACTATCATCTTTTCCAATTCGAATCGAGAAGAAGAGGAGAGGTCGGTTGAAGTGCTTAAAGTTCTTGAGGGTGCTATTGGTTGGAGACCCGAAGTTATTAAGGGAACTAGCCCTTGGACTTACATGCATAAAATCATCTTGGAGGATGATGCCAAACCATATCGAGAATTCCAAAGGTGTTTGAATCCAAATTTTAAGAAGATAGTGGAAGACAAAAAATTGAAGTTGTTGGAGGAAGGATTAATGCTCGAAATTGTCGGTAGTGAGTGGGTGAGTCCCATCCTCATAATACCAAAGAAAAGTGATATATCTATTGTCGAGGACAAAAAAGGGGAGTTGTTGGCCATGAGGGCTAAAACAGGATAGAGGATGTTGATCGATTTTAAGAAGTTAAATGCGGATACCAAGAGAGATCATTTCCCTCCCCCGTTTAACGACCACATGATGGACAAGCTAGCCGGTAATTATTTCTTTTTTTTAGATGAGTCATGGGGTCACTTCAAAAACACAATTCCACCCGAAGATCTACCTAAGATGACTTTTACTTGCCCGATTGAAACACTAGCCGACCATTATTCATATTGGTTTTTAGATGAGTTCTCGGGTCATTATAAAACCACCATTCCACCCGAAGACCAAGCGAAGATGATCTTTGGAACTTTTGCTTCTCGACGACCTTTACTTGGGGCTATGCGATGACCCGAGAACATTTCAAATATTGGGCCCTCCCAACAAGGAGGATATAACTTCAGTGGATCCTCCCGTTCTCTTTCCTCCATGACCAAAAAAGGAGTTCGTCAAGCTAATTACGTAAAACAAGTGTTTCTTGGGAGGCAACCCATATTTTTTTTGTTTATTTCTTTTATTTTTACATTTCTTTATTTCTTTCTTATTACAAAAATCCAAAAACATTCGAAAAATTGAAAAAATTAAAAAAGAATTTTTGTCTTTTGGTTCTTTTTAGACCTTGTTTTGTTTTGTTTTGTTTTGTTTTGTTTTGTTTTGATTCATGTGCATATTTTCTTTTGTTTTTGACTTTGTGTGATTTTCCTTTTTAGTGTTTTGCTTTTCGACTCCAACCTTTGCCGGATTGATAAGATAGTAGCGTTCATGGAGCCGGGAGACACAAGCCATGCTCGGTTTTTTACTTGGATTGCTTGGATGCTTAAGTGGACCCCACCAAGCTCGACCCAAACTCGCTTGGTTAAGGAAGCTTCTATCTCACCCTTCTTTTACTTGTTTTTCATTAAAATGCAATGAGGGCATTGCATGGTTTAAGCGTGGGGTGGGTAGGTGGTTAGGGTCCGGATGTCTAAAAGCATGATTTGTCTTTCTTAATTCGAGCCTTGGCGAAGTGACGCATTCTTGGCAGAGTGACGCTTACTAATTGCGCATTTATATGGTTGAGTCATTTTTGTGTTTTTTGTGTCTTTATTACACTGTTGAGCAATCAC
Source organism: Phtheirospermum japonicum (assembly GCA_014905375.1). Classification (NCBI taxonomy): domain Eukaryota; kingdom Viridiplantae; phylum Streptophyta; class Magnoliopsida; order Lamiales; family Orobanchaceae; genus Phtheirospermum; species Phtheirospermum japonicum. The sequence goes on from BMAC01000037.1 coordinate 2,050,266, forward strand.
TATATGCTTGGAAGTTTAAATAATATACTTTTCGGGTTTTTAAATGTATATATCATCTTGTGTAAGGAGTTGAATTTTTGTGCTTCGTCCAAAACCTGCCTATATATATAATCAACATTTACTCATGAAAAGATTGCAAAGCTCTAAAAGCTCTTTTGATTTTGTTTCCAAAACCCGGTGCAAACTAGTGAGCAGCCTTGTGTGAATTATCAGTTTTGCTTGCATTTTTATGGAAATTGCATTGAGGAGGCTTGATTTTGCTCGTATATGATTGAATTTGGAAATGACCTCGAGGCACATATATCACCCTTATTCCGGCCATATATGCTACTTATAAATTCAAAATGAGCCCCCTTGAGATTATGGCCCGTTTCTTGTTAGCCGAGCTCGATTTTAGCTCTTATATATATTGTGAGATGAGAGTGTATGTTGTTAGTTGACTAGAAATGTGTGGGAAATCAATTGTGGATTTTAGGTTTTAAGTTCCTTATACACACAAAAAAAAAGAATAAAACTCCAACACAAATCACGAAAAGTGATAAAGCATGCGTTCAAGTGAAAAGCCTAATGTTAAAAAGGCTAAGTTTAGTAAAAAGAAGCGAATTCAAAAAGCTTCTAAGTGTTGTGAAAAAAAGTCGGGAAAGAGTGTGTACGAATGAAAGGGTTTCGAATGAAAGTTTGGTAATTTGGGAAGGGTGAAGCGATCATAAGCTTCGGGTTCTAGAAGTTAGTCGTGTGTTATTGATCACGTTTGATCGTGTGTTAGCCACTATATCAAAATATTCCATACCTTACCAAAGAGCCAACATTACACCAAAAATAAAGACCTCTTTTGATTCTTGTTTGGTCATGTGCGATGGGTGGTTTTGAGTTTCCGATTTCTGAAATCTTGACAAGGTGCATGCATTGTCCGAGTTTTGTTAGGTTATTAGGTTATTTTCTCATTTTATTATTTCTCGTGTTTCTTTTTGATTTTACACTTAATTTGGTTAAATGTGTTCAATTAATTTGAGGCTTGGTGTGATTCTTGGGTTTTTATGATCAAAATTCCTATTTTCATAGGTAAAGGCATTGAGGACCAAAATTCAAGCCAAGCCGTGCCAAGACGTGCCAAAATCGGTGCCAAGAGGAAGCTCCTAAATGGATAAACATTCTGGAATGCTAGCCAAGTCATGCCAGGCAAAGCCAAATCCTGCGCCAGGCCCCTTGGCGCATGCCAACCTGCACGCCTAACTGTGCGCCAGCGTACGCCAACCTGCATGTCAAATCCTGCGCCAGGCCCCTTGGTGCACGCCAACCTGCATGTCAGCCCTTTCCAGCGCCAAAGCACAAGCCAAGGTGCCAATCCGGGTTAAATCTTGGTCAAACCTAGGAAAATCAAGCCTTTAAAGCTAATTTGACTCATTTAACCCCAATAAAACCTAGTATAAATAGGACTTTTTCTCATTAGAAAAAAAAAACCACTCTCCTCCAAACTCAAGCATGGGTTTGGGATTGAATTTCTCTCTCTAGATCTTAGATTTAATTTCAAGCTTTCCTTGTGTTTGTAATCTCAAGAAGAATTCAAAACATCACTTGGATTTTATTTTTGCTATTTTATTCAAGTTTGTTGTTCCTTTCCTCAATTCAAGTAAGCTTTCTTTTAATTTCATGTTTTCCTTCAATTTCATGCTTGTTCTTCAATTTATGCTTTTTGTCTTAGCTCTTATATTTATTGTTAGATCTTGTGAATTGGCTATGGAATCTAGGTGAGTGACACACCTTGATCATAGATCGAGTCCTTGATCGTCTTTATTTTAAGTATTTCATGCTTGTTCTTTAATTTTCGTGCTTGTTCTTCAATTTATGCCTTTTGCCTTAGCTCTTAGATTAATCGTTAGATCTTGTGAATTGGCTATGGACTATAGGTAAGTGACACACCAAGATCATAGATCGATTCTCGAATTATTTTTATTTTAAGTATTTCATATGCTTTGTTTTGGTTTTTATTTTCATGCATGGTTTTTCGTTAAATCCTAGATCTACTCTTCGTTTCTAGTTATTTTTCGTAAAATTTTTAACTTTCACGTCAACTTTTATTGTTCTTTCTATGGTGCTTTCGATTTTCATTAATTCGCATTATTTAAGTTTTTATGATCATGCATGCATAGTTGTAACTTAGGTTGCTTTAGTTGTACCTTGCTGTCTCCTTGCTTTTTCTTGGATATATTGATTATTGCTTGCACTTTCAATTTGGGCACAAGGACGAGGCATCCTAAATACTTGCATTTACATTTCCTAGTTAGTTTATTTTCATAGTTTCTCATCATTTTCCATTTATTTTAGTTTTCATTTACATTTCAAGCTAAAAAACCCTTGATTCTTACACTTGAATTGAATTCCGATAATACCAAGACATGAACCCACTTTTCTTATTTAAACACCACTAAAATCTACTCTTCACCCAACACCGACCAGGGGTCTCTTGAAGAAATGACAAAAGTTGAAGGACCCACCTGGCCAGAGGGGCAAACCAGGTCTGACGTCGACCTAACAACTCGTTCTGACTCAGGGGACGAGCAGGCGCTCACAACACGCAAGTGCTCTAGAAGTGGGAAAGGGGTCGCGCCTTCAGGGTTTAGGGTGGCAACCCCTAACCTAAGTTTGTTCAACAGCCCGTCCATCTTGGACTGCCCCGGGGATGTGGCGGGTCCACTTCATCCAAGGGCAATGCCCCTCCTCTGAACACTACGTCCTAGAGAAGTGGTCAGATCATGAGCTTGTTGAATCGTTTTGCCAGGATGAAGCGAGGGTAACCACCTCATTCCTCTATTCGTCCTCTTTTTACTCTTTATTATTACTATTTATTATCTTCATTTACTCCCCCCGCCCTCTCTCTCTCTCTTTCTATTTTCTTTACCAGGCCGTTGTCAATAGGGCCATCTTGGTGTCCCGGGCTCGGGGTTCTCTAATGAACACCGACCTGTCCAAAGAACACGCCCTCAAAGGGAGGGAGCAAAGGCTGATAAGCCGGCTCAAAGAGAGGGATGCTGAGTTGAAGGAAGCCAAGGTCGAGTAGAATAAAGCTTAAGAGGGAGAAGGGAGGGCGCGAGATGAAGCCCTCCTTCAAGCGGAAGAGGACCGAAAGCGGATCGATGAGGCTCAAACTGAAGGCTTGTCTGAAGTTCGAGCAGAGGGGCGAACTGATTTCCTCAACTTAGAAGAAGGGCTGAGGCTCATTCAAATGACCTGAGAGATGACTAAGCGGGCCTTTCTGCACTCCACCGAGATGTATGATATTCTTGTTCCCAAAGCCGAGGTGTTCTATCACTTCTGGTTGGACGCCCAAGAGAAATGGTCCAAAGAGAAACCTTATGCTCCTTTCGACCGCGCCATCCCCTTGGAGGATCCTCCTGAGCCAACCAGCTTCACCCATGTTGAGGAGGCGACCAGCTTCATCAGCTCGGGTCCCCTAAATTTGCAGAGCACATTCTTCCAGCCTTTTGTGCTACTCTAAACTCTTCTCCTCCCGCCAACCCCCCCACCCCACCCCACCCCCCACCCCCCCGAGCGATCGCTGACCCTTACTCTGACAACGACAATTCATTCTCCTGCTTTCGCTGATTTGGGCGAGCTTCAAAGCGGTTCTCATTTTGAGAAAGATTTCTGTGGAGGTCGCCGGGGTGACTGGGTAGGTCGGCGGTGAATTAAGCACGGAGGATTATGGGGCGTAGGCTGGTCATCTGCATAAGCTGTTTTTTTTTTTTTTTAGCTGATTTGTATTTTTCATATCAACCTCGTACTGAACCATATTTATGCTCGTTTCTTTTTTGATCGTTGTGTCTTGGGTTTCCTTAAGTTAAGGAAACCCTAATACTATCTCATGTACTATGCGCCTCATATATAAACATCATTTTTCCTGTTTCTTACTTATCATTATGGCTTCCGAATCTCTGATAAAAGAAATTGATACCCTTAAGAAGAAAAATCTCTCATTTTTAATGAGAATTTCCTCATTTAGGAGGAAAATGTCAACCTTCACGAAAAATTTTCCCAGCTGCGCAAACTTCTGGAAAGGAAGAGGCAGAAAAAACATCACTATAAACGTGAGTGGTCCGAGCTTTGCCAGCTGATCCTGCAACTCCAAGAGGAGTGCTCTAATCTACTAAGGTCAGAGCGCCATTTATATACTACCGTCGGCGAGGCCCAATTTGAAACCAAGTTTGTGAATGGGTATCGTCTCCGTCTTCATGAAATAGAGAATGAATTATGGCGCATTTGCCGAGTCCTTGCTACGGATAGAAGGGTTTCCTCCCCCCATCCTTAGGTCTCCTCTAGTTGAGCTTTATCCACTACTTTGTATAAGTTCAATCAAGTCTAGTGTCTGGCCTTTGCATTTCATATCAATTCACACTATTGTACTTTGTATTCCTCTTTTAATCAAATAACGCAAACCTACCTTATCTCTTTATTTCAATTCACCTTTTTATATCATGCTCGGGCCTGTAAATATTTATGATTGAATTTTTTTGATCACCCATAAGGGTATTAATTCTATTTAGCTTGTTCAAATGGTATTTTCTCTTCGATCAGCTTTTGGGGCTCTTGTCCCTAATTTGTGAGGTTAGTGCCCTCGACTGAAAATCAAGTCAAGTACTTGAGGGTATCCACCTTTTGGCCAATCGGGCCAATTTTTGAGGCTCTTGCCCTGGACTGACCATCAAGTCAGGTAATTGGGGGTATCCACCCCTTGGCCAATCGGGCCAATTTTTTGGGCTCGTGCCCTAGACTGACAATCAGTTCAGGTAATTGGGGGTATCCACCTTTTGGCCAATCAGGCCAATTTTTGGGGCTCATGCCCTGGACCGACCATCAGGTAAAGTAATTGGGGTATCTACCCCTTGGCCAATCGGACCAATTTTTGGGACTCGTGCACTGGGCTGATAATTAGGTCAGGTTCTTGGTTTCTTTTACAAATAGCTCTGGTACATTAACTTCACACATAGTACTTTCTCAGATTCGTTATGTTCCACGCCCATGGAAATTTGATTGCATCCATTTGTTCGAGTTCATAGGCTCCTCCCGCAAGGATCTTGGTGACCTTGTACGGTCCTTGCTATGTAGCATCTAATTTTCCTCGAGTCTTGCCCAGGTCTGCTCTGTAGAGAACTAGGTCTCCTACTTAAAATTGCCGCTTGAGCACTGACTTGTTGTAGGTTGCCCTAACTCGTCCCCTCATATTCTCTATTTTTAAGGAGGATCGTTCTCTCTTCTCCTCCACTAAGTCCAGCGCGTCTTATCTCAATAGCTAATTCTGCCCCTCGTCGAAGCTTTGTATTCTATGAGTTTCCACTCCTACCTCTGCTAGAATCACAACATCCATGCCATATACTAAACTAAAGGGCATTTCTCCCATGCTCTCCTTAGGGTTGGTTCGATATGCTCATAAGATCGAGCTGAGTTCTCCAAGCATGCTTTGATCCCTTGAACCAAGATGCGACTAGTCACCTCGACCTGGCCATTTGCTTGGGGGTGGTATACAGATGTGAAGTGCTGCGCTATTTTCATTTTTCCACACTAGGCCTGTATTCGAGCTCCCATAAACTGCGTGTCATTATTTGACACCAGTATCCTTGGGATACCAAATCGACACAGCAAAATTTTCCACAGAAATCGCATTACCACCTCCTCCGTGATTTTTTTTATGGCTTCGACCTCTACCCATTTGCTAAAATAGTCTATAGCAACTATTAAGAATTTATTTTGGCCTGGGGCTGTAGGAAAAGGCCCAACTAGATCTATCCCCCATTCTGCAAAAAGGCATGGAGAGCTCATTATCATGATCTCCTCCATCGGTCGATGTATTAGGGGAGAGTGCCTCTGACATTTACTACATGTCTTCACAAATTTCTCTGCATCTTGCCTTAGTTATGGCCAAAAGTACCCCGCTCTCATTATCTTGCTCGATAATGCTCTGGCACCCATGTGATTAACACAACATCCCTCATGGATTTATTTGAGAATGTGGGCACCTTCCTTCAAACTTAGTCATCATAGGAGGGGTTGTCCAGAATAGCTCTCCCTTGATTAAATAGAATCTAGATGACCTGACCCGTATTTTTGATGCCTTCTTCTTATCGCTGGGTAGCTCTCCATTTTCTAGGTACGCCTTAACGGGCGTATGCCAATACCTTTTCTCTTCTAATGAATTCACTTCATCTTCTCCGAATTCTCGATAATCCATCAACAAAGTGATCATTCTCTCCTAGAAATATGTCGCTAAGTTGAGCACCTTGGCCAAATAATCTGCTCGGCTATTTTCCTCTTGGGGGATCTTAAGTACTTTCAGGGAGTCGATAGCTCTAGCCATCTCCTAGAACTGGGCTACATATTTTTGCATACGATCTTCTCTTGTATCAAATTCACCCCTTATCTGTTTGCATACCAATTAAGAATCTACCCGCGCACTTATCCGTTCTGCCCAGAGCTCCATTGTCATCTGAATACCCCTCAACAGGGCCTCGTCCTCTGATTTATTGTTAAACAGTCGATAACTCATCCGTACTGCGTACTTTGTAGCAGTTCCTTCTAGATCTATCAAAACTATATGTGCTCCACACCCTAGATTTCCTTTTGAGCCATCTGTATATATAGTCCATTCTCCTCTTTCCTTGGGAGAGCTGGTCATTTATTGTATGAAATTGACCAGTGCCTGGGCCTTGATCGCTGTTCGTCCTTCAAAACGTATATTGAATTCTCCGAGCTCAATGATCCACTTGACCAGGCATCCCGAGGCCTCTGGTTTGCTCATTATTGCCTTCAAGGGCAAGTTAGTCCTGACTATTATCTTATGAGAGGCCGAGTTTGTGAGCTGTACCGATCAGGGCCAACATGGCTCGCTCCACCTCAACGTACTGAAGCTCCGTGTCGTGCAACACCTTGCTCCAATAGTATACTGGCCTCTGTGCTCTACTCTTCCCTGAGCAAAACCATGCTCACCGCTTGTCTCCCCACAGACATATATAAGACCAAGGGCTCGCCCACGACTGGCTTAGTGAGAAACGACATACCAACCAAGTGTTCTTTCAATTTTTGGAATGCTACTTGGCACTCCTCGTCCCATTGGAATCGAGCCTTTTTCCGCAGAGCTCAGGAAAATGGCAGTCTCTTCTCTGCCGCGTGGGAGACAAATCTGCTCAGGGTCGCTATCCGACCTGCCAGGCATAGCATCTCTTTTACATTTCATGGGGGATGCATGTCCATAATATCTTTGAATTCTTTTGGGTTAGCTTCTATCTCTTTTTCCGTTATAATGTACCCCAGGAATTTTTCAGCTCTTACCTTAAATGCTCACTCTTTCAGGTTGAGCTTCATCTTATATCTTCTCAGCGAGTTAAAAGTCTCTCTCAGGTCGTCCACATGTAAGATTGTCTTAGCACTCTTGACCAACATGTCGTCCACGTATACCTCCATATTTCTCCCGAGCTGAGCTTTAAACATCTTGTCCACCAACCGTTGGTATGTGGCTCCCGCATTCTTGAGTCCAAAAGATATGACCACATAGCAATACGTTCCATTCGGGGTTATGAAACTAACCCGCTTCCAGTCTTTTTTGGCCAACCTGATCTGATGGTACCCCTGAGAGGCATCCTTGGTAATGGATAGTGGTCCTACTTTAGATTCGAAATTTTTGTACCTACTTTTTAATAATAAGTTTGTCAAGCTTTAAAAAGTTCGCTCGCAAGAGTACGAGGTCACTTGTAGGTTGATAAGTTGAACCGAGTCGAATCTCTCGAGAAAAACTAATCATAAATTCTTCTTGTGTTTGATTTCACGAATAAGAAAATAAAAATAAAGCTAATCTAAACACGCGGACAAAGAGTTTTTGTTTGAGAGTCGTAAGAACTAGAGATGATTTAAACTAATAACAAATAAATTAAACTATGATTTAAACTATGAGCAATTTAAAAACTAATTTTAACTAAATTTTATAAAACTAAGTAACTAATTTAAGCTAATCTTGCTAAGAGGGCGTCAATCTCTACGCAAGAACTTAACTAACGTTTATAAAACTAAGCAATGAAATCAAGAGTTTTGAAAAGATTTTAGAAAACAAGGGTTCTAGAGTTTCGAATCATCTCCACGGCCACTTGGGCATTTCATCGAACACCTTACCTACAAGCTAGGGTTGTCATAGATTTGGTACCCAACAAAACCAATTGGTGGTTCTAAACGAATTTAGGCTCTACACCCGTAAGATCTAGCCAACTATCATCAACATATTCAATATCATAAACCCAAAACAATACGAATCACAAATTTAACAATTGCAATAAATATTCATAATCTAAGCATTCAAGAAATTCAAATATTAAAAGCGAAGGAAATTGAAAGCTTACTAATTAACGATGAAGAGTAATATCGTCCAAGCGAAGAAATCTAAGAACTAAATTATTCTACGTCTAATATCTAAACTATCTAAGAACTATTCTAGAAATTTAAAAACTAAGAATTATTGAAAAGTATCTAAAGAAATCGAAGAAATCTTTTAGGGATTTTCAGCCCCTAAGAGGTCTTAGAATCCTAGGAATGTGTGTAAGTGTGTCCAAGACGAGTTATAGATGGGTATATTGATTGTAACTTTTCCGCACCTATTTTTATTTAAAGTTGTCAATTTTAAAAAAGTTCGCCCACAAGAGAACGGGATCACTTGTAGGTGGGTAAGTTGACCCGTGTCGGTCTCAGAGGAAAATTAGATTCAAAAGTTCATTTTGTGTTTGTTTTTCACGAATAAGAAAATAATAAAAACAAATAATTTAAATACTCAATCAAGAACAATGAACATAAGATTTATTAATTTTAAAAAGGTTTTAAGAAAACAAGGGTTCTAGTGCTTCGAATCGTCTCCACGATCTCTTGGGAAAACCCAATTGATGGTTCACAACGATTCTAGGCTATAGACCCAGAAGATCTAACCAACAAATCTCATCATCACAAACTCAACACAATCATCAAAATACTCAAGATCCATACAATTCATCATACATGGGGGCGGGGGTTTGTTTGTTTGAAGATCAATTATTCTAAATTAAACTAGCAAGCAAAAATTTAAACTAATTAAAGCAATGAATTAAAATAATAAACGAAATGAATTGAAAACTTACTATTAAACGAAGAAAGTAACAGCGTTCGAAAGCGAAATCTTGGATCTAAATTATTTAAGAACTAATCTAATCTAATCTAAAATTTAAGAATTTAAAACAAAATATGAAAAGTATCTAAGAAGATTGAAGCAATCCTAGGGCTTGGAAAACCCTATGAATCCCCTAAAAAACGTCCCACTATCCTTTGAAGACATATGGTAAGGTATATATAGGTTTACAAAGACTTGGAGCATAAGAAACCTCCCAAAAATAGGATTCTGGTCACTTAGCGGTATGCCTAGCGGTTATGGTTACCGCTAGGTGTAACCGCTAAGTCTCTCTGCTGCGCAGTCAACACTGGATCAATACTGGGTAACCCAGTATCCATCAGCATACCCAGTGTCAGCTTTAATACTTCAAATCGAGGCCAATTTTCGCTGAAACTCCACTCGTAGACCCATCCATGATTATGTCCAAACCAAAAGTCTTCAAAATACCTCAAATAAACATAAAATTAATTAATTACAATTAAAATAATATAAAATAAGTTGGATATAAGAAAGTACGAAACTATACTCAATCTATCCAACTTACACCAAAATCAACAATAAAAACGAACTAAAATACTAACTAAAATTAAGACAAATTCGTGTTAATCACATATATAGTTTTCCCACAACTTGGAGCACAAGTTTTCGTAAAAAGCGCATTTTTGAGCCGCTAACGGTCAGCCTAGTGGTATGAGTTACCGCTAGGTGCTACCGCTAAGCTCTTCTGTTTTCTGATACTGCGTAACCTAGTGTGGATCAACGTACCCAGTGTCGGTTGTTCTGATACTGGGTAACCCAGTGTGGATCAACGTACCCAGTGTCAGCTGTAATACTTCAAATTGAGGCCCGATTTCGCCAAAACTTCACTCGTAAGACCACACTCGACTATCTCCGGACCAAAGTACTTCAAAATACCTAGAATAAATATAAAATTAATTAATTATGATTAAAATACGATAAAATAAGTTGGAGATAAAAGAAATACGAAAATATGCTCAATCTATCCAACTTATACCAAAATCAATAACAAACACTAATTAAAATACTAACAAAAATTAAGAAAAATTCGTTTTAATCACACATCCACCAATCTTCCTCCGTCTTTGGCACCAATACAGCGTTAGAGAGTCAATCTTGGAACTGTATCTCTTGGACGTGCTTAGCCCGCAACAATTTGTCCACCTGTGCTTGGATAATGGCCTCCTTCTCTTGGCCGAAGTTTCACTTTCTTTGTTTTATCGGTTTTGCTGTAGTGATGATGTTGAGGTGATGCTCGACTATCGCTTGATCAATGCCAACCAGATCCTGGGGAGACCAGACGAAGACGTCGGCATTGTTTCTCAAGAAAGCCACCAATTCAACAAGAACCTCCAGGCTCAATGTCGTTCCCACTTGCATGACTCGGCTACCATCCCCTGGTATTATTTCCACCGCTATTGGGTTTTCCTCTTACCTAGTCAGCTCTGGTGTTGCTGTTCTGGCCCTTTTGGGCCTTCTCTCCTCTTCATTTCGTCTGTTGCTCTCCACATACAATTTGCGCGACGTGCACTGGCCACCTCGAACTTCGCCAACCCTGTTCCTAGCAGGGAACTTCAACTTCATATGATAGACCGAAATTATCGCCTGGAATTGGCTCAAGGATGGTCTCCCAGCGTAACATTATACGAGGACGGGGCGTCTACCACCAAGAAGCGTACGGACTTGGTTTTCATGAAAGGGTCCTCCCCCAGCGAAAACCTACCAACGAGGTCGTGACCTCCTCTAACTCCAAATCCAAGTTCAACTTCTTAAAGAAATCGTAAAATAGAATTTCCGCAGAGCTACCCGTATCGACAAAGACTCTTCGCACATTGTAGTTAGCAATGGTGGCAGTTATTACCAAATCATCTATATGGGGTGCTAGAATACCATTCTCATCCTCTGATCCAAAGCAGATGTTCGGCCTTGGGTCTAGCTATCCTACCTCACTTATCTTCCTTGAAAGATCTCTCGCAGCTCGCACGTAATTATTTTGGGCATGTCACGTCCCATTTTCCTCCGGTGATCATTGAATCTCTCCCCTTATCTCCTGGGACTGATTTTTTCCTTTTCCAGTTACCACGGCCGCCATCTTGCTCAAGCCTGGTCCACTGACATCAGTCCCTTCTATAAGGGTCAGACCTGGTCTCTTCCCTCCTTGCGTGCACAAACTCTTTAAGGTGCCCTACCTGCACCATCCGCTCCAGTTCATCCTTCAGATGCATGCATTGATCTGTGTTATGACCATACTCGTTATGGTGCCTACAGAATCGATCAGATTTATCCTTTTTTGGTTTCTGGGCATATGTCCTCGACCATTTGAGGATAGGATGTCGTTCAATGGCCTGAACTATTTCCCCTTGTGGCGAAACCAAGGGTGTATACCGATCAAATTTGGGGCGCCCCCCTCCCGGATCAGTTATGGGCTTTTTCACTTGCGCCATGTCGTCTCTATCAACCCGATCTCTTCGTGTATCTCCATCATCCTTCAGTTTTAAGGCTTCCTCTAAATGGATGTATTTTTCAACTCGTGCCAGGAGCTCGCCAAATGTTTGCGCTGGTTTGACTACCAACAACAGGAAAAACTCTCCTCTCCTCAGCCCCTGAGCCAGGGCATCTATCAAGAGATCCTCAGATGTTGATGGTACCTCCAGCTTAGCGTCCGTGAAATGCTTGATATATCCCCGTAGACCTTCCCCCGCTTTTTGCTTCAAGCTGAACAGCTCCAATGACATTTTTTGGTATTTCCTACAACTAGTAAATTGGTGTAGGAATGCCGAGTTAAACTGTTCAAAGTTGCTGATAGATTGGGGTGGCAACTACAGAACCAAAGTTGTGCCGACTTGGTAAGAGTCGTACGAAACACTCATCACATAATAGCGTTAGAGAGTTTATGCGGGGTAGCCCCGTTCCCAAGTCGGCATAAATGATCCCATGAATCTGTCGTCCCATTGTACTCGAAGGCCAAAGATCGGTAAGAAGTTGGGAGATCGTCCATCATGACGTTCTCTATGAATGGGGTGCTTTGTCGCATAGATCCTAACTCATCCATGCCATCTTTTGTTTAACCTCCCTAACCTTCTTCTGCAAATTCTGGATTTTCTCGATAAGATCTGGATCGCTTCTGCTCGAGGTGTCACTATCTGAGCCAAAAGAGGTCTCCTTTTCCTCCCGGCCCAAGGTTCTGGCCCGTGCGCTGAGGGGGCCGAACTGCTTCCACCCCTCGTGATGGCTGGGCCGCTTTAGGATGGGCTAGTGAAAGCTCTGCGAATTTTTTCTCCACAGTCGCCTCCACTGCCTTGCCGATAGGTCAGATATTTGTCTTAGAAAAGAATCATTCACGGATCCCTCTTCGGCCTGTGAGGTTGTTCCTTGAGGGGGTTTTGGTGTGCTTCGCCTAGCTTTTGCTGATGGCCTTACCGCCTCCGAGACCCCCGCCGGCGTGGTAGAACTTGACTTACCCCCAGCTTCGCCAACAGATTTCGCCTGAGTCCGTCTGATTTCATGAACTTTATCTCACATCTTAGCTTGGTCATACGATTCCCACGGATGGCGCCAATTGTTTCGCCCAGAAAATATTAAATCAAAGATCACTTGCTCTCCTTCCCAAAGTTAACCTGAACTATTTCACAAAACCAAGTTAGAAAGGACCACCAGAGGAATTTCAGTGACCTCTCTCCGATGCTTGAGTCAATGAGCGTTTTAGGTATTAGAGTGAAGGTGTGAATAATCAGAATGGCATACCTTTGTTACTCTTGGCAGGGATATTTATACCCTCAGTTGGTTGGGAGTCTTCCGAGATCCCGAAAATAGGCCCGCGAATCCCGTACTGCTATTTCGGGCGACCTGACCAGGTCGCCTCTTTTTGGGAGCTTAGTCTAAAACCTCTGTGCGTTCCTGAGCTGACCTCTGTAGAACCTTACCGAGGAAGTGAGATCAGTTCAAGGCGAGTTCTCTTTAGTCATAGACTCAGCGCGAGATCTCTTTAGTCATAGACTCAGCTCAGGTTATTCCTGATTTCTTCTTCATGGTGTAGGATCTGGATTTGCCCCAACTTTCCTTACCCAAGCTACTTTGGGACTTGCCATCACTTCAGGTCGGGATCAGATCAGGTCGTACCATTGTCGACGTTCTTCATCCATCCCTCGCCTCCGCCATTTAAACAGCTTCATCGGTCAATGGACATGATGGCGGTGCATTGCTGTGATTCGGCGGCACAGAGTACGGACGAAGGGGCAGTGTCAAGACAGCGGGAGAAGAAGAATAGAAAATAAGAAAGGAAATAGGAGGCGAAAATGATAGAGGTTGTTGGGAATATTATTTACAACAATATTTCTTTGTTTGTAGTTTGCCTTTCTTAGGACTTTAGTATTTTAGGACTCTAGATATCTTCCTTAGTTGGAGTCTAGGATTTTATTTAGTTTCCAAAATACTTAATTAACTTGTTTTACAAGACTAAGAATTTTCTATTTAAGAAGAGAAACCAAGATGCAAAAGGAAGATACGAGACGAGATAAGGACGCAGACAGGAGAAGCTGAACGAGAACAAAAAGACTCTGAGCTTTGGTGGATAATTAGCAGAATTGCAACGTTGCGTAACCAACGAACGAATTCAATTAACAAGGAAGCGAAGAGTTTATTGTGTATCAAGATCTTTGATATTTGTTTTCTTATATTACTTTTTGTTATTTCAAATTTGGATCTGAACGTTTTTAAAAGTAATATATTTTATGGGTTTGTTTACCCAGGTTTATAAGCTTGTTAGCTTATAAACTGAAATTAATTTATTGTGTTTATTTTTATTTTATTTCCGCTGCTATCTGTAAGTCAGTTGATGTTAAGTCTGGTGACTCTTGTCACGAAACATAACATCATATCTAAATTTTTGCATTTCTACAAAACAACAATTGGCACCAGAGCAGGATACTTAACCTTAAGTATTTCGATCCTTGTTTTGTAGATTTGACAGAATGGACGCTCAAGGCAATCCTAGACCTCCAATCCTAAATGGAGAGAACTACTCCCTCTGGAAACAGAGGATGCGGTGGCACATCAAGAACATCGATGAACGAGCTTGGAGATCCATCCTTGTTGGATGGGAGAAACCTCGTGTTGCTGCTGATGGTGATGGTGACGCCGTATTCAAGAGAGAAGAAGACTGGACGGACAATGAAGTTGCCATTTCAAATTGGAACTCCAAGACCATTAATACCCTATGCAGCTATGTCGATACAAACTACTACAAAGTGATCAAGAATTGTGAGTCTGCGAAAGAAGCTTGGGATGCCCTTTAAAGGGTATGCGAAGGGACAGCAAGCGTAAAGAGATCTCGACTGAGAATGCTCACCACAACATTCGAAACCATGAGAATGGGTGACAAAGAGTCGGTTGTGGAATATGCGATGAGGCTCTCTGACATATCAAGTGAAATTGGGAACCTCGGTGAGCCAATGTCAAATGCACGTCTTGTTGGAAAACTTCTCAGATCCATATCAAAGAAGTTCAATATGAAGGTGGTTGCAATTGAGGAAGCCAAAGATACTGACAAGTTACTCTTTGATGACTTAGTCGGTGCACTCAAAACGTATGAGATGGAGCATATGGACCTTCACTCCAAGGAGATGAATGTGGCTCTCACTTCAGATATTAGCTCAAAAGATGAAGATGAAGATACCAACTGGAAAGAGCTTTTTGAAAAATTTGAAAGAACCACACTTGGAGAGGAAGACGTCTCACTCCTTACTCAAAAGTTCAATCGTTTTTTGAAGAAAAAGAACAACATTGGAGGAAAAGGCTCAAGTTCTATGATGGAAACATCACCCCCAAGATCCTCTGGAAGAAAGTTAACCAACTACCATCCTTCCTCTTCTGAATCAAAAACTGGAACTTCCTCTAAACCCCTCAGTGAAATCCAATGCCATGAGTGCAAAGGATGGGGTCATTACAAAAACGAATGTGCTAATACTTTGAGGAAGAAGAGTCTCATTTCAAAAGAGTTTGATGAAGATGAAAGCGACTCTGACTCATCTGAGTCAGTACCTGCCCTTTTTGCTCATGTTGCCTGGGATGACGACTCTCGGGTTTGCAACATCAATTCCAACACCCTGTGTCTGAATGCTGAGGTTGATAATACTAGAGATGAATACAGAAAATTGTGCGAATAAAAATGCATGCAAATTATACAGATGTTATGACTAATGATAACTATGGGTCGCCTGTCATAACATCAAACCCAAACACGAACTACACGACCTCGATTTCTGGCTGATTGCTGAAACTCTCC
This sequence comes from Phtheirospermum japonicum, assembly GCA_014905375.1. Taxonomy (NCBI): domain Eukaryota; kingdom Viridiplantae; phylum Streptophyta; class Magnoliopsida; order Lamiales; family Orobanchaceae; genus Phtheirospermum; species Phtheirospermum japonicum. The sequence goes on from BMAC01000037.1 coordinate 2,065,739, forward strand.
CGCAGAAAACAGGTTTTTCTCCCAGGTCCAAAAACAAAAGGTGAAATCAGCAATTGCTAAAGATGCAATAATTCTCTTCTTATCTTAAAAAGATGAAGAAAATCTAGACTAAAAGGTCTGATCTTTTTTATTTCACCTTATTGAGTGATTTTGACGTTGTCATTAACTCGGGTTAAGGGGTTTGTTTTTCATTGACTTCACCATTTGAAAATGTTAGGTCTGATGTCATCAGTCATAAAAAAACAACACTGATCAAAATCTCTGAAAAATTTGTGTGTATTTTCTTTCTTTTAGGTCATGTTTTTTAGGCATAATTTAAGACATTCATATTTTGTGAATATGCCTTAGTGCTGATTGTTCTGTTTCCCTTTTTCAATTCCTATTCTGACCTCTCTTAATTCTAGTTGAGTATGTGGGTATTTGACTGTTCCAGTGGAGCTATGATCGGCAGTGCTGAGGAGGTAATATGAGAATAAATTCCTCTTATTTTTTCATAATATGTGTGCTTTATATTTTTATGGTGATGGTTCATTCCTTAGGATTTTTATTCTAAGGTTTACTGTCCTTTATTTTTAATGGGCCTCCTGCTGGTGGGCTAGAAGTGTAGTGGCGTTTGGCTAAAGGTTAGTGGGCCGGGTTCTCAGATTAGTTCTTGGAAGTAAGTTTTTTTTTGGGAGATTTTGCAAATCTTTTCCTTCTTATCTCTTCAGTTTCTCTCTCCTCTCTCCAACGGTAAGTTTTTCTCTTCTTTAAAGGCGGATTTTCTTACCGTTTTGGCCCACCTCCAATCTCTCTCTTCTGATTTTTCAATTTCCTTCTCAAACTCAAATTCCCTACTTTATTTGGTTTTTAACTGGGCTCTGTTGAGTTCTGTGTTGAGAATTGCAGGATGTCAGGAGTCACCCTCCGATTCTAGGGTTCCTTCTCTTCCAGCAGGAGTTGCATGCGCCGATGAACAGGGCCGTTCCACCCATGCCCAGATTTGGGGGGCTGGACATTCGCGAGGAGATAGGTGTTGCGTTCGCACGACACCCGTCACCAATTGTGTCAGAACCCAGTGGCTCAGTTCCGACAACCTCTCTTGACATAACTCCGGTCGCTGCACCATCTGACGCCGCACCTGTGGCCCAAGTGATTCCCGGTCAGCAGGGCAATGAAATTGACGTCGACAACCCTCCCGACCTTCATCTTATTGCCGAAATTTTTGGCCGCTCCGGTGACCCCACTTTGAAGCGATCACGGCGATTAAGAAATATTCCTCCGGGGATAGTTCCGCCGGCAGTTCCCAAGAGCCGTGCCGGGCCACGTCGTTTTGTTCCTATAGAGCACATGAATCTTGTTGAGAATGTTACTGCAGCCACGGATTCCGATGATGATGAGTACGTGCCTCCGGCTGCCGTCTCTGCTCCACCGATCTCAAATGTCACTATAGCTCCCAAAAAGGGGCGTGGACGCCTGAAGCAGACAGTTTCTCTTAGAGAGAAGAAGAACCCTCCAGCTTCGATAAAAGTTTCTCCAGGCTCCACGGCAACTGAATACTCAAGCGAACCGTATGAGATAGTGGATTTCTTCACTGGTGAAGTATCCAGCTCGGCTAAACCGGTTGTTCATGAACCCCCTGTCATTTCCACTCCTCCGACCTCTCCACTGTTTGATGCTGATCTTGAGCGATCCCCTGATGATTCTGATGAAATTCCCCTTGTGCACCTGCTAAAGTCTCTGAAGGCCGCTAAAAGGAAAGCAAAAGGG
>BMAC01000037.1:2067594-2090094 GCA_014905375.1 Phtheirospermum japonicum
TTCTTTTTCATACTTCATATGTATGCATTGAGTCTGAACTTAAAGAGAAATAAGATTACGTGTTGTAATAAAATTGTTGACAAACGAACTAACGACCTCGATTTGGTGATTGTGAAACTCTCCCGCAGAAACAGGTTTTTCTCCCAGGTCCAAAAACAAAAGGTGAAATCAGCAATTGCTAAAGATGCAATAATTCTCTTCTTATCTTAAAAAGATGAAGAAAATCTAGACTAAAAGTCTGATCTTTTTTATTTCACCTTATTGAGTGATTTTGACGTTGTCATTAACTCGGGTTAAGGGGTTTGTTTTTCATTGACTTCACCATTTGAAAATGTTAGGTCTGATGTCATCAGTCATAAAAAACAACACTGATCAAAATCTCTGAAAAATTTGTGTGTATTTTCTTTCTTTTTAGGTCATGTTTTTTTTAGGCATAATTTAAGACATTCATATTTTGTGAATATGCCTTAGTGCTGATTGGTCTGTTTCCCTTTTTCAATTCCTATTCTGACCTCTCTTAATTCTAGTTGAGTATGTGGGTATTTGACTGTTCCAGTGGAGCTATGATCGGCAGTGCTGAGGAGGTAATATGAGAATAAATTCCTCTTATTTTTTTCATAATATGTGTGCTTTATATTTTTTATGGTGATGGTTCATTCCTTAGGATTTTTATTCTAAGGTTTACTGTCCTTTATTTTTATTGGGCCTCCTGCTGGTGGGCTAGAAGTGTAGTGGCATTTGGTAAAGGTTAGTGGGTCGGGTTCTCAGATTAGTTCTTGGAAGTAAGTTTTTTTTGGTGATTTTGCAAATCTTTTTCCTTCTTATCTCGTCAGTTTCTCTCTCCTCTCTCCAACGGTAAGTTTTCTCTTCTTTAAAGGGCGGATTTTCTTACCGTTTTGGCCCACCTCCAATCTCTCTCTTCTGTTTTTTCAATTTCCTTCTCAAACTCAAATTCCRTACTTTATTTGGTTTTTAACTGGGCRCTGTRGAGTTCTGTGTTGAGAATTGCAGGATGTCAGAGTCACCCTCCGATTCTAGGGTTCCTTCTCTTCCAGCAGGAGTTGCATGCGCCGATGAACAGGRCGTTCCACCCATGCCCAGATTTGGGGGGCTGGACATTCGCGAGGAGATAGGTGTTGCGTTCGCACGACACCCGTCACCAATTGTGTCAGAACCCAGTGGCTCAGTTCCGACAACCTCTCTTGACATAACTCCGGTCGCTGCACCATCTGACGCCGCACCTGTGGCCCAAGTGATCCCCGGTCAGCAGGGCAATGAAATTGACGTCGACAACCCTCTCGACCTTCATCTTATTGCCGAAATTTTTGGCCGCTCCGGTGACCCCACTTTGAAGCGATCACGGCGATTAAGAAATATTCCTCCGGGGATAGTTCCACCGGCAGTTCCCAAGAGCCGTGCCGGGCCACGTCGTTTTGTTCCTATAGAGCACATGAATCTTGTTGAGAATGTTACTGCAGCCACAGATTCCGATGATGATGAGTACGTGCCTCCGGCTGCCGTCTCTGCTCCACCAATCTCAAATGTCACTATAGCTCCCAAAAAGGGGCGTGGACGCCTGAAGCAGACAGTTTCTCTTAGAGAGAAGAAGAACCCTCCAGCTTCGATAAAAGTTTCTCCAGGCTCCACGACAACTGAATACTCAAGCGAACCGTATGAGATAGTGGATTTCTTCACTGGTGAAGTATCCAGCTCGGCTAAACCGGTTGTTCATGAACCCCATGTCATTTCCACTCCTCCGACCTCTCCACTGTTTGATGCTAGTCTTGAGCGATCTCCTGATGATTCTGATGAAATTCCCCTAGTGCACCTGCTAAAGTCTCTGAAGGCCGCTAAAAGGAAAGCAAAAGGGAATTCCATGGCTGTGYATGTTGATGTTGTTCAGCAGGATGGTGTTGGGACTGGTGACATGTCACCTGAAGCAACATCTCCAATTCCTGTTGCTGTTTCTCCTTCCCACTCTCTTTCAGGTACTGAGAATGACTCTGCACCTCTGGACGCTGAGTCTTTACCTGTTGAGGATGATGAAGCACCTGTCTCTGCTGAGGTGGAAATAGAAGATATTGTTCCTTTTTCTGCCAAATTTTTATCTTCCCAGGCTGAGGAGTTTTTRTSGATRTTTAAGTCCCYTGGCATGATTGATGAGCGACGAGTCCCTGTTGAACTATTCAAGCGTCAAAATCTGGTTGCCTTTCTTGAGCACAAGYGCCTGTACTCGACAGTCTCCAGTGCCWTGCCGTTTGTTCGGGATGTTGTGGTCGAATTCTACTCTAATCTCCTGCCGTCTATCGCTGAGGCTACTTCTGTGAATTTTGGGAAGGTGTTTGTCCGTGGACATATTTATGCATTCACCCCTGCTTTGATCAATTCGGCGTATGGGTTTGATGATGGTCGTGAGGACTCCACGGTTGATGACATGGATGCGGTCATTAGTTTTTTGTTGGGCGGACTGCTCACCACTTGGCGAGAGCAATTACCCAGCACGCGCTTGACATCCCTGTACTCGGTCCTGCACAAATTGGAGGTTTTCAATTGGGTGCCTTCAAAGAACTCGACCGTGTTGACCAGGCCTCAAGCTCAGTTCTTGTATAAAATAGGGAATGGGCTCCAGTTTGATTTCGGTCAGCTTGTATTTGACATGGTCACAAGGTTTGCTTCCTCGAAATCTTCTTCTTCTTTATGCTTTCCTCTTTGATTTACAGCATACTGGAGAGTCAGGGGTTCACCCCCACTGCGAATGATATTCTCACTGGTGAGGCGGAATGGTTCACCTTAAGAAGCCAGCATCTCTCTGGAGCCCGCATTGTTGACCTGCCCTGGATTGCTCCGCTTCAAGTTGGTGATGCCCATGGTGACGCCTCCAATATTCCTGTCACTGAAGATACCATGGTCCAGTTGTTAGCTCCTGTTGTTCGTGGTCAGGTGGTTCTGCTTGATACTCAGATTGCTCAGCTGGATAGTCAGCGTGCTCAGCTGGTGGCTTTGCGGGGGTCCTTGTGTGAGGCCCTTTTGGTTTCTGAACAAAAAGGGGGAGATAAAAGTCATGACGGTGCTGGTGGTTCTATAGCTGCAAACTCTGCCAGCGACAAGCGAAAAAAGAGAATAAGACGCAGAAACAGGTTTCTGAAAACCTTGAAGAAGAAGCTGAGGAAAAGGAAAGCTACTGGTGAAGGGACATCTTCGTCATCCCGAAGGGCGAAGAAGGCTCGTGGTGTTTAGTGCTTTCTGTAGTTTATTTTGCTTCTAGATTGTCTGGTTGAACAAATATTTTGTTTTTGGTATGTTTACTGCTTATTTAGGGGGAGTCAAACTAAGGGGGAGTTTGCGTGTGTTTCTTTTAAACTTTTGAAATGCGTCATGGTGTTTTTTTGTCCAGAAAGGCAAAAGGGGGAGATTGTTGGGAATATTATTTACAACAATATTTCCTTGTTTGTAGTTTGCCTTTCTTAGGACTTTAGTATTTTAGGACTCTAGATATCTTTCTTAGTTGGAGTCTAGGATTTTATTTAGTTTCCAAAATACTTAATTAACTTGTTTAACAAGACTAGGGGTCCTTATTTAAAAGAAAGAAACCAAGACGCAAAAGGAAGATACGAGACGAGATAAGGACGCAGACAAGAGAAGCTGAACGAGAACAAAAAGACTCTGAGCTTTGGTGGATAATTAGCAGAATTGTAACGTTGCGTAACCAACGGACGAATTCAATTAACAAGGAAGCGAAGAGTTTATTGTGTATCAAGATCTTTGATATTTGTTTTCTTATATTACTTTTTGTTATTTCGAATTTGGATCTGAACGTTTTTAAAAGTAATATATTTTATGGGTTTGTTTACCCAGGTTTATAAGCTTGTTAGCTTATAAACTGAAATTAATTTATTGTGTTTATTTTTATTTTATTTCCGCTGCTATCTGTAAGTCAGTTGATGTTAAGTCTGGTGACTCTTGTCACGAAACATAACATCATATCTAAATTTTTGCATTTCTACAAAACAACAGAGGTTGTTCGTTGGAAAATTTGTCGACGACCGGCGTTGGGGGCGTTTGACGGCGGCAACTCTCTGAAGGTGGTGGCTGGAATGATAGAAAGAGAGAGCGAGATGTTGTTGTGAATTTATGTAGGTTGAGAGAGAAGAGAATTTTGTTTTTGGAGAGAGGTTGTCCATTTTGTCAAATAGTTTGTGGGACAAATTTGTATTTACTCCCATTCAACTTTCTGGCCTTTTTGTCTCTTGCCAGTGCAGCAAAAAATGAAATCGTCGGTATCCATTCGCACCCTTTGGTCCTCTTTAAAAAGAAAAGGAGAAAATTAAATCAAATAAAGTCACTTTAAGAAGTTAAATCGAACTTATAGAATATTACAGCTCTAGACTTGCCGTTATGAGTCTAAGAAACTGATCCAAGTTTATACATAATTGTAAAAGTGTTATTATTGTGCTAAGTTGAAGCCAAGAATTTTTTTAAAAGGTGATCAAACTTGCTGCTGATCTACTCCTCACTGTCGTAAACTCTCTCAAGCACGATCAAAACTCTGCTTGTCATCATCCGTGGATTTCAAGTACCATCGTTTCAGACGTGACGAAGTTTTAGATACCTGTTAATAAACATCATCCACAAATTAACGAAATAAACAGATGTCGACATAATATGAGAAGAATTGTTCATGTGTTTTTTTATTTTTACCTCTTCATCCCAATTTGTTCTCCATATCATGAAGCTAAGTGCAAGTGTTTGAGTCACTACTCCGCAGGTCATTCCGATCCATATACCCTGTCAAGTCGAGTTCTATAAGTTACTCGACTGCAAACACCTCTTACTTAATTTTGTATTTATTTATTAGAGAGATGTAAAAACTTCTCAATTATTTTATTAGTCCAGCAACATTATTTCAACATAAAGATATTTACCGTGTTTTTTTTTTTTTTGGTGTGTTCGCATAATCTTGAGTAAAAAGTGATTCTAAGCTTCTAACCAGAACAAATGTGTCATTTATTCTGTCTAGAAGCTGATTATTATTATTATTATTACCACTACTTGAAGATTGAAAACATATCCAAGCACAGCTCCAATTGGCAGTCCAATCACATAAAAGCATATTAAATTGATAAACGCTACTTTCGTTTGAAGTCCTGCTCCAACAGCCACACCTGAAATAGCAAAATAAGTACAAAACTAGTAATGAGAGCATAAAAAACGCGTAAACTGATAAAAAGGACACGGTTTTAAATGTTAGGCGAAAAACTGTTTATGGGATAGTAAAAAACACAAACCCGAAAGCACCGGGAAAATGCTGACAAGCAACACTGTAAGTGCGAGCAGAGGAGAAAGATCAGACACGCTCTGCGCGACCTCCTCTTCACTTGTGAACAAGTACCCGATTTTCTTGCTGTAAAATAAGCAAATGATCCAAAAGAGTATCCCTATCGAAACAGAAGAGCTCATCAACACTTTGATCGAAAATTTCACAGCCTTAGCGTCCCCTCTCCCTAGCTCATTCGCTATCCGCACACTGTTTTAAAAGAAAAAAAACGACAAATTAATGATTCATTGTTTGTTTGTTTTTTTCAGACCAACGAGAAAAGTTATAGTACCATGCAGCGCCCATAATGCCGAGGAAGATCATGGTTATCCAGCCACTGATATTAAGGCTGAAAAAATCGAAATTTTCAATCAGCACTTAAGATCTTGTTGTGCAAGAAAAGATATGAAGGACTAATTGCTTTTCTCGAGAGCTTATTTACCAAATTGAGAAAGCAGATATGGCAACTTTTGCATTTTTCATGTATCCAGCTAGTAAGACCAAAATTGCATAGTACCATAATTCCAAGCTACACGAAAACCAAAAGGACAGAATATGTTAACCACATTATCATTCGAAATTACAATCAAATCACAATCAATATATATATATTAACCAGGGGACATTTATTGTTTACCAATAATTGAGACAAGATTAATTTACCAGATCATTACACCAGACGATATTGATAGTTTTACCACCGGTAATAAATCCTTCAGTGCAGCTACAGTGAACCCTTTCCACGTATCCGGACACCAACCTCCGAAAATGTACGTAAATTCTCCAAACACAACAAACCACAGGGCTATGCAAAGCGCACCCATTGCACCCGAAACTCCAAAGTCCAGAACATTTACGAAAAGCCAAGACAATGAAATGTGGATCGCAAACTGTCCAGCCGCTAGCCACGCGATGATCATGTTCTTCTGCTGTGCTTGTAAATACATTTGTATCGTCAAGCTAAAGATAAGGCCGTATACAAAGGGAATGAACCCCAAAGAAATGTATCCAGCGGATTTCGCGATATCTTGCTCCTCGCCGAGCAGATTAAACATTGGTGTTGCGTAAATGAAAACGGGAAGTAATATGGTTAGCGTGATGAGATCAATAAACCACGATCGTTGGAGGTAAATTCCCATCATGTGGTGTTGTTTCGCTCCGAATGCTTGGCCGCATAGAGTTTCTGTTGCGCTCGACATTCCGATCTAAGAAACGAAAGATAAAAGCCAGGTTCAAATATAATTCCAGTCATCTTCTACCACTCAACCATCATATCATTTCCAGTAAAATTCCAAGTCTGGACCATTTCGTCTTTTTCAGCAAGCTGTTTCTTTTTTGATTACTCAGGTGCTATCAAATTAAAACCTTTAATTTGCCACATTGATCAAGTCACAAGCAAACATTCATGGCATCATTCATTATTCTAATATCCATAAAAAATGAAGGAAAAAATCTTCTAGGAAATAAGCAACATATTTAATATGAACAAAATATAAATAAAAATATTGATTTAATTTCATTTTTAAAATACAATATTAATCTTAAAAAGAAATGAAATGATATACAATCGCAACCTTAAAAAATTTAAATGTCCATAACATATTTATTTATTGTCTATTGACATTAAAAATATATCAAATTAATTGATTTTTTCATAATCTTTAATTTAATATCAATATTTCATTTTAAAATTAAAATTAATTACTTTGAGTTAGTTTTTTTTTTTTTTTATATGAAATATGTTGTTATAACTGTGTATATATTCACCATTACATATTCAGCCATACCCACAGATAAATTAACAAAAATCAATTATTGGCATCTGATACGTAACAATCACTATAACTTTTTATCTCGAAAACGACAGCAGAGAAATCTAAAGAGAAAAAACAGAAACCCATCAAGATAAGAAAGCCGAGAGGTTTTACCAGTATGCCATTAACGAAGCGAACGCTTAATGTTTGGACAAGCGCATAACCGGCAAGGTCCAAGGAGCTTATGTGTCCCACAAACGACTGTGTCACGACAATGGTTCCGAATGAAGACACTCTTGAAATGACACCTGGCATCGCCACTCTCCATATCTTCTTCAATTCTTCATAAACCCTTCCCTTCAAATCCCCTTCTTCTTCTGCTTTTGGTGACCTTATTAGCAGCCTCTCTTGTGTGCTATTACTATCCATGCCTCTAAATTACACATAACACATATTAGTTCATCAAAGAAATATCCAATTTTTTTCTTACCCAACAGAAAAATCACATCACCTGAATTTTTTATTTTGTTTTTATTTTTAATCCAATTTCTCGAGCCTCATCATGCTTCTTTGTATTAAAGTGAATATTTGTCATGCACCATAATAAAGTTAGTTTCACTTTCTTAAAGTTATTTGGATGGCCTGTTATAATATTCTCTGCCCTTTTTGATAATTTAAACAAGTAAATTGACAGAGAGGAAGCAAAATTTAAATTTTGTAGCAAAACGGATCATAACATATGAGTGGTTAAGAAAAAAAGGGAATTAAAAAAAAAAAGGAAGAAGCAAATTTAGTCACTGCAAGTAAACTCAAAGGAGACAAATCTGATAGTATAGAAATAATTATCACTTACTATTATCGTCGTTCTGTTTTATCTGCGGGCTCCACTTCAGTGGCGGATTTACACAGAGTTTAGGGATACAACCGTATATTTGAGGTTGGTAAGGTTGTTTTGGTTATTAAATTAAATAAATAATAAAAATTGAACCATATCACATGGTTCAATCCTGAGGGTAAAAAATTGCTCGAATGAGTTGGAAATTTAACCTAGAGTCTTTTAATTAAATCCAAACTTTAGAAAAAGGAATATAAGCCCCAATAAATCTATTTTATTTTATATTTCTGTCGTATTAATTTAAATATACATAATTATTTATCGTATCCTCATATTCAAAATCACGAATCTTTTGCTAATGTTCATGTTGTTTTTCAAATTAACTATGTAATGAATATTAAGGTTGTCATTTCCATACAATAAGTTATATTTTCCCCGCTAGAGATTTTTTATTTTTTTAAACTCAACAAGGGTTTGCTTGTGATTTTTTTTTTTTATAACTAAAATAAGCTGTATATTGTCAAATCACATTATTTTCATAATACTCTCGAAATAAATTTTCTTCTTAAATAAATAAATAAATGAAAATCCCCGGCAAGCATATCGCACTAGTAACCTAAAATTTTCTCGTATGAGACTATGACAAGAAGATATTGTCCCTTGACAAAGAATTGGCAAATTTCATCATACATAAATGTGGTTAGCCAATAAGAGAAAGAACATATTTGCATGTAATAATCGCTTATCCTGTGGCAAGATGTAGACACACACAAAGTGAGTAGAAAGAGATTATGAAATTAAATAAATATAAGAAGAGAAAAACTACTCAACACGCATCGATTATACTTATTTACAGATTTTAAGGTAAGTAAGTTTTGAAAGTTTGTTGTTATGTATGGCATATAATGTTATGATGTTATTTCACCATACATATAATGAAACAAGAAAGGGATGGATGGAGTGTGACAAGAAGTTTGTGTGTGTGTGTGTGTTTGTTGCATAAAACATTTCTAATTTCAATTAATCTAACTTTTCTTCTGAGAACTAAAAATTATTTTGTATTTTTGAGAAAATAAGTAAACAGAAGTTAAAACGTAACACTTAATTAGAAAGAAACACGAAAATGTTTATTCGCTTGGGGTTCGTCTTCTGTCATTTTCACATATAGAGACACGTTTGATATTTCTGACCCAACTTGTCGAGAATCTGAAAATATTTATGTAAGTTGATTTTTTAATTTTAATTTTAATTTTTTTGGCTTGAATTCCTTTAATTACAGCCCAACAAAATTTGCAACCACGCATTCATAACAGGGGTCAGGCCGTCAGGGAATAGTCTAATCAACATGTATCTAGTCTTGTTCCCAAAAGATTCTTGAAAGATGGTGCGTTTATTGGAATCATGTACGAATGAAATTTTAAATTTTACTTTAATTTGGCCAATTGAATAAATATATACTTTATACATTTATGTTTATACATAAATGTATAAATGTAAATTTACTCCTTTAAAAATTAAAAATATATTAAATTTATCGTATAATTTATTAACTAATCAAATTTGAAAGATATGAATAATTATACACGGAATATTACGAGATCATATTTTCAAATTTAATAATTATAAAATTAAAAAATATCATCCTATCAAATCTAAGTGATTTGGATTTATTTTCATTTCTCTCTATATTAAGACTATTTTCATTGAAACTAAACTATAAAAGAAAACAATTAGAAATATCTCCTACAATAAAGGGGTATTTGTGAGGTAATTACAAACTTCAGATCATTATAAGTAAAAAAAAAAAAAAAAAAATCTAGATCCAATAAAAAATTCATAGGTATCATTGTCAAACAGGTCAGCCCGCCGCAGGCTGCCCTAAAATGTGACGGGTTGTGCTTCGCCTGTTTTTTTGCGTGCTGGGAAAATTTAAGACCGCAGCCCGACCGCGGGCCAACGGCCTTAATAAAATCTTATTTTTATGTTAAAAGTTATAAAATAAAATAAAATATCACTATAATATTTAAAGTATTATGACGGGCTCATAGGAAATAAAAGAATACAAACATGCCTTCAAATTTAATCAATATAAATTTTAATTATAAAAAATAAAAATAAGGGTCAGCCCGCTCCGACTTGTAAAAGCCCGCGGGCTTAACGGGATGGGCCAGAAAAAACCGCGATTAAATGGGTCAGGGATATGGAACCCAAATCTGCCCGTTTATGCAGGTTGGCGGGCTAATCGGCGAATTTTGGCCCGTTTTGACAACTCCCTTTATAATGATTGGTTACTTACTCATTTGTTTATTTTTTTTTTCCCATCTCTCTTTTTTTATATAATTGTTTTCTCTTTCTTATTAATTAAGTTTAAAAATTATAATCTATACCTCTATATTATAAAAGACCTGCGAGATGTTGGGCGTGACATATGTCATCGTAGTATTAGACAAATTTCTTTACTATTTTATTTCCCTCCTTTACATCGCAGTAAATATATTCATATGATAACTATCATTTCCTACCCTATAAAAAAGTTGTGAGTGTAAAGACTTTAGTGTAAAGATTTTTACTTATCGGCGGCTCTTATCAGATAAATATAGTTGTTAAAAAATATTTCTCCTACTGGGAGTTGGATTCAGCCCTGTGGTAAGTGGCACTCGGGAGTTCCTCTATTCAATCATTTTCCTTCTTCTTGTTGCTGGATATCTCGTTCGTACACATCTTCTCTAGTCAAACAAACCCAGGTTCAATTCCCATCCGTGCACAGGTTTTTCTTTCTTCTTTCTCTGCTTTCCGTTTTTTTTCCTTCTGTTATAAATTTTTTTAATTTGTTTTTTGCTCTTCTTTGGTCAGCAACCAAAATAGAGAGGCGTTGCACACAGGTCCATGTTTTAAATTTTTTAATTTGTTCTTTGAATATATTGTGAATACAGTAAATATAGGTTTACGTTTGTCTCGATTGTTTGTCTCGATTTCATTGAAATCATATAAATTCATATATTTAATAAGAATTTGGATGAACTGTAATTAAGAAGCAAAATTGATAGTCATATATATATATATATAAAGTTTATTTAGACTGTTTAGTTTTTTTTGTTTTTTTTTGAGACCTTTGCTTCCGTTTCCATGTAATGAAATATGAGTTAGTTCTAAAGATGAGATAATTATGTGTTTGTGTGTGATGCTTTCTTTGTGGTTATGTATTTTTCCAACATATTTAATTTCTGCCTCTTTATTGTTTTAAATTCATTATTTAGATTGAATGATATATATATATATATATATATATATATATATATATATATATATATATATATATATATATATAGAGAGAGAGAGAGAGAGAGAGAGAGAGGATTAGGTTCAAATGAGAACCATGTCATTACATGTGAATTTAGGGTCAATTATGGCCTTAGATCTAATTAAATGGATGGATCAGATTTTTTGTTTATTTTCTTATTTGATTAAAAGCATTACAATTGTCTAATAAAAGTACTACTGATATATATAATTGAAAATATTATTAAAGTATTGTGATTGTATAATAAAAGCAACGCTGGTATATAATAAGAACACTAGTTCGCAGGTTCGCATATAATGACATAGTTCTATTTGAACCCACCTATATATATATATATATATATATATATATATATATATATATATATTTGGTTTAAGAATTTGTGGCTCTTATAAGATGAATATTACTATCAAAAATATTTTTATTCTGTTTTAAACTTTTTTATTTTGTTCTTTGCTCTTATTTGGTCAACAACCAAAATAGAGAGGGTACTTCTGCATCAAAAAACGTTTACAATAAATATAAATTTACGTTTTTATCGATTCCATTGAATTCATATAAATTTATATATTTAATAAGAATTTGGATGAAAGCAAAATAAGAGTTGTTTTGATTAATATACTAACAGTATTGATATGATACACAGGTTCTTCTCACTGTAATTAAGAAGGCAAAAGTAATAGTCATATATATAAAGTTTATTTAGACCGTTTTAATTTTATTTTTTTCTTTGTTTCCATTTCCATGTAATGAAATATGAGTTAGTTTTAGAGGTTAGATAATTATGTGTTTGTATGTATACTTTCTCAATGTGATGCATTTTCAAAAATATTTAATTTCTGCTTCTTTTTTTTAATCATTATTTGGATTGAACTATAATTTTTTAATTTTTTTTGGGTATTACCTTTTTAGTTTTTTTTCCAAACTAGCATATATTTAATGATATTATGGACCACCTTCATGAATTGGGTTTAGTTTACATGCCTAACGCAATTATTCTTTATAAGTGAAAAAAAAATGATTTCTTGGATTGAGGCTTATAAGCTTCTTTATGAATCTCGAAGCAATGATTCTTTTTTTTTTAAAAGATAAATTATATTTTATTTTAAATCAACGTCTCTGGTAGTCTTGTTATATCCTATAATACAGTCTGACTTAATAAGACCTAGCAGCATATTTAATTTTTCTCGCATTTCCCACCAAGATGCTTAGGTAGCCATTGTTTTGACAAATTAAACGTATCGTGTACTATTTACAAAAAATCAAAATTTTATATTATTTTTTATTTTATTTTTTTATAATACACGACGTGTTTAACTCGTTTACTAACTTGTCTATACGATATGTCTACCTCATGTACTATAAAAAATAAGTTTTCATATATTTTTTCAAATTGGTTTTTTGATAACAAGATTCAGATTTTAGCTTAATTTAATTTTACTTTTTTTGTTACAATTAATTATATTTTAATTTAAAAATAATATCAAAATAAATATTGAACAGTACACGAGTCTATTGAAAAATATATTTTTTTATGCACCTCATAAAAAAAAAAAGAGTTTTCTTTATAATCAAAATAGTGTTATTATGATTTTCTCCTTAAATAAATACTTCTTCAAGTTATCAAGATTCCATCCTTCTCTAGAGATAAATGCATCAGAAAATATAACAAACGACGATTTCACTTGTACTAAGCTAAGTGTTTGCATACACAAAATAAAAGAATGAAAAAAAACAAATCCTCACTATTTTTCCTCTAGAAGCTGAGAATGAATTTTCTAGTGTTTGCAGGAAAGGTGATGATCAAACTAACTAGCTGCAAATGTTATTTCAGATTTTTCTCAACTCTATCTAGTTATTCTCATCAGATGATTTTAAGTACCATCTCTTGAGACGTGCCGAAGTTACCGATACCTACAAAAAATTAATTACCAAAGTAGTTATTCTCATCATAAAATTTCTAAAGATCAATATTTAATTTTCCTTTCTTTTTTTTTTGGCTCTAGTGTTTATGCATGTTTACTTACCTCTTGATCCCAGTTGGTCCTCCATGTCATGAAGCAAAGTGCAATTGTTTCTGCAATAACTCCACTCATCATCCCAATCCATATACCCTGCCAATGCCAATAACAACTTCAGATAATTACTAGATTAACTATTTATATTTACTAATAAACAAAATAAATTCTCTTCAAGAATTCGCCCCTTCATGTCGGAGGAAAAAAAATGCATAACACAGTAACTAAAACATATGGTAATAAAACCATTGAGTACCAAATATAAGTGTCAGCATTATATTCGGCCAAACTTACTTATACTCGTTGGTTTTTTATCGAAACATACAAAATATTAAGTTACGAAAATCTATGACCTCACCTTCACTTGAAAGTGAAGTACATATCCAAGAATTGCCCCGATCGGTAGTCCAATCACATAGAAGCAAACAAAGTTAATAATCGCGACTTTGGTTTGTAAACCTGCTCCCACCGCCACACCTGCTAGCGACAAATACAAATTCATGAGACGAGACTGTAAACGATAAAGTAATCACACAAAATAAATAAGTATATTTAAAAATAATAATAAAAATAAAAAGTGCCCGAGACTTTTAGCCAAGACACAACTTTTTTTTAGTCCTTTTTGTGGAAAAGATACATTTTTAGCCGTTATGGGTTGAATTGTCCATTTTACCCTTACTTTCATTCGACATCAGAATTGCAATCTCCACGTCGACAAATGTACCATGCCAGTTTTTGTAACTTTACCACATACCAGGACTGAAAACATCTCCAAGATTAATTTTGAAAAAAGAATGAAAAAGTTTACTTAACCTGAGAGCAAAGGGTAAATTCCAGTGAACAACACCGAGAAAGCAAGCAAAATAGAGAGATCCGAGACAGACTCTGCAACTTTGACGTCGTTTGTGAATAAATATCCGAGTTTGTTGCCGAATACCAAGCAAATAATCCAGAAGAATATGCCGATCATGACTGATGTGCTGATCAGCACTTTGATCGAGAATTTTGTAGCTTTAGCATCTCCTCTGCCTAGCTCATTCGCCACTCGCACGCTAATTATAAAATAAAAAAAAAATACGACTAACAGTTTATCGTTTTCATAACAAACAAACTTGGGGGGGGGGGGACTTTATTGAAATTTCACATGAGAAAAGACGTACATTGCGGCGCCCATGAGGCCGATGCTGATCATGAATTCCCAAGCAAAGAAATTGATGCTGGAAATTTTAACTTCAATTAGCCGAGATTTTTGTAACGCGACAATATACAAGTCAAGAATTGTTGTTGAAGGCTTACCTTATTGAGAAGGCAGCAATGGCAACCTCTGCATTTTTCATGTATCCAGCCAGTAAGACCAGAATTGCATAGTACCACAACTCCAAGCTGTAAATTAAATTAAAATGATTATATGAAAACCCATAGTAAAATACCATAACAATTACATATGCAATATTATAGTGTAACAGGCATAATTACAAAATCTACCACTAAGGCTACTGTAGCCTAATAAAAAAAATCAAAATTACAAATACCTGTTAATATTTTTGTATTTTACAAATTGTACCCTCAAGAGGGGGAGGTATTTGTTTATGACATCTTACAGGGTAAATTTCGAAAGATAAGTGCAGTTTTTTTTTTTTGTTTTTTTTTGTAATTAGACCAAACCTCAGGGTAGTTCTTGCAATTATCCTTAAATAATAGGGTTAATTACAAAAGTCATCCTTGAAGTTTGACCTAATTAACAAAAAAAAAGATAGCTTTTGAAATTACAAAAATACCCCAAGATTATACTTTGTCACATATTTACCCCCTTAATAAGCAAATAACATTTCAAAAACCCCCTTTGTATTTGTAAAAATATTACAGCTAGCCCATTAATTTGAACACTAAATCAAAGCTCACGTCCTCCAATAATAGTTAGAAAATGAGAATTACTTACCAGACCATCACACCAGAGGATACCGAGAATTTCACGACCGGATAAATGTCCTTGAACGCGGCCAATGAGAACCCTTTCCACGAATCGGGGCACCAACCTCCGAAAATATAAACAAACTCTCCGAAAACCAAAAACCACGAGCCTGCGCAAAGCGCACCCATCGCCCCATTAACCCCCCAATCCAACACGTAAACGAAAAGCCAAGACAACGGGAAGTGTATCGCGAATTGAACAACGGACAGCCAAGCGATGACCCTGTTCTTCTGCTGTGCTTGCAGATACATTTGGATCGTCACGGTGAAAACAGTGCTGTAATTGTAGAGAATGAACCACAGGGAAATGTATCCCGTGGACTTAGCAATGGCCTCTTCTTGGCCGAGGAGCTTGAATATTGGGGTCGCGTAGATGAATATGGGGAGTAAGATGGTTAGCGTGATGAGGTCGATGAGCCACGAGCGTTGCAAGAAAATGCCCATCATGTGGTATTGTTTTGCTCCGTAGGCTTGCCCGCAAAGTGTTTCGGTTGCACTCGACATTCCAATCTATATTTCACAATAACTTCACACTTAAAACAAAAGGTTAGATCAATAATTCAAAGATATTTGAAGTGATTAATTACCACTATGCCATTCACTAATCGAGCGGTTAAGGTCTGAACAAGCGCGTATCCTGCGAGGTCGACAGAGCTTATGTGTCCGACAAAAGACTGCGTGACGACAACCGTTCCGAATGAAGTGATTCTCGAAATGATGCTGGGCAATGCAACCCTCCATATTTTCTTGGATTCTTGACAAATCCTGGTTTTTAAATCATTATTATGTTCTTGTTCTGCTCTTGTATTAAGCAGACTCTCTTTTAAGCTGTCATCCATGGCCTGCACTGCACCAACATCATGAGAGGAGGATACACAGTAATTAATCATTTTCTCAACTAGTTTTTAAGCGATTTCAGATTTTATTTTATTTTATTTTTTAAAATTTCCACTCAAAACACATGAATCATCAGTTATTTTGACCTTCTCTTTTCAACTAAAATTCCATTTTTCAAGCATACCTGAAAGTGTTGTACACTTTTTTCTCGAACCTTCAACACAACACAAGAAAATCTTTTGCAAATGAAATTCATTGATTGTTGGGTCCTAGAAAAGAATTTATAACAAACTGCACTAATGTGAATGTCAGAGGAGAAAAGTGACATTTTGCCATTCAAGAAATATATATTGTTTTGAGATTTATTTGTTGCATTGGTTGGTTGTGTGAATATCTTTCGAATTCATGACAATGACAAGGACACTGTCGTATATATCTCGACAATCAAAATTAATTCGGAAACACTACACGTCCCATTTTGATAGTTACGTTTCTCATTTTCACACAAATTAACAAATGCATTTTTATATAACCTTATAAAATCAAAACAATACTCCATTGTTTTTATTATATTCTTAATTACACTTATATGCGCTAAACAATACTTTGATATATGGTTAATTACCACATTAGGGGGGATTCATATCGAGATAGCAAAAGGAACTACCATTTTGGGTAAAAAATAATTTTGAAACTATTATATTTATTATTTCAATAAAGTGTTCTATTTATGCAAAATCAAAATGTTTGCTTCTTATAATGTAGTTTTAATATATATATATATATATATATATATATATGGATCAAATGGATCCAATTATTAAAATGAGTCCGTATGGCCAAATCTCAGTCATTCATTAGGTTTAGATCCGATGGATGTAAATTAGATGGAGGATGGTTGACTAATAAACATATAACATGTATTATTGTATGCTTGTACTACTAACTGCATTATCGGACATGTAAATGTGCTTTAACAAACTATTAAATGTGCAATAAAATTGTTAGAAATTGGTTTGGAGAAACATGACATATAATGTAAGTATCGTTATTATTCTAATAATGCATCAATGTACTTCTAAATGTGCAATAACATGCGTCTAAATGTGTAGTGAATTTCTATTTTTTATTATTTGGTTTTTCGTAATAATTTCAATTAGAAATTTTTAAATGTACAAATTTGTTGAGAAAAATGGTATGAGTATTGTTCCTTAGGTCGTAAGGAATAATATGGTGTAATTTATTTTGATAATATTTATATTTTGAGACTTATAGAGAGATTTCAATAGAGTATAATTATTAATTGAGGAGATGGAGAAATATAAATGGTGTAATTTATATTAGTTAATAATATTAATGTTCTTTTAATTGGTGCATATTTAAAAGTTTATTGATGCACAATTAAATAGTGAGAGATGTATTTGTCACCCAAACTAATTTATATCCATTGGATCTAATGTATTGGATGGTTGTGATTTAGATACGAACTCATTATAAGAAGTGAACACATATATATATATATATATATATATATATATATATATATATATATATATATATATATATATATATATATATGATTAGGTTCAAATGAGAACCACATCATTATATGTGGAACCTAGGGACTAATCCACACCGTTGATTAAATAAGATCACTGGTTAATATTAAAAGAAAGTTTTGATTCTAATTCAAGCATATTAGGGTTAATTTTGTCCTTTTTAAAATTTGTGCAATTAATACATCCCATAATAACGTATATTCCTTTTCTATAATAAGGAATTAATCAATATCAATCACCGCGAATCTCCATTATCATCGTTTCACCCGTTCTCCCTCATATTGACGGGATAAATCAAAACATGGAATCAACAGGTTGGGCGTCCATCTTTTTATAGTTTCTTTTTTTTTTTTCTGGAAAATAATTTTTTTATAAAATTAATCAATTTTTTCTTATCGTTCCCAACAAGTTATTTTACAAAATTTATCGTAAGAATTCATATGAATATATAACAGAGCTCTTCTGAGGTGATCTGCGAAAGCGCAATTTGTTTGAAGAAAAAAAAAGGAAAACCTATTTATCGCTTTTTGAAAGCACCGTACGATAACCCAAAAAGCACCTAGGGATATTAAAAGAAAGCACCAACCGTTCAATATTATGCTACAGATTTTCATGTTGTTTTTCGAAGGCCGCCAATTTAATTATGTTGGTTTGCAGAACGCACCGTCTGTTGTTTTGTCCCGGTGAAGGTTACGTGGGTACCCTCCTGTTTTTTGTATTTTTTTTTTTTTTTTGGTTATGGTGATTTAAGGGTGGGGAGACGCAATTGGCTAACAATAGTTTATAAAGCGCTGCAGGATACTAACAAAGCACTACCTAGATTGTTGCACCAGTAGCATATTTTAGTAGCAGTAGTTAATTATTTTATTTTTATATTCAAGTTATTTTTATTCTATTTTAAGAGTGTGGTACTTTTTAATTCAGGCACCAATGATTGTGGCAAAATCAGTAGCGTTTTTGTCGTGGTTTCACCAAGTTTTTCGGAGAACTCTATGTTGTTATGTGATTTGAGTGTTAAGTTGTTCGAGTTTCAGAGATTTAAGTTATAGATGATGACATTAAATTCTATAGGAATTATGCGGCCAAATCTGGTTTATACGTTCTCTTGGGGTGTAGCAAAAGATTTTGTTGCGGAACCATTAAGCTTAAACACATGTATTGTAATGGGAAGTGTGATAAGAATGTTGTTTGTGATGTAATTGTGCTCGATTGTGTACATGTAAATCCAACTAAGGAGAATGCAATTGAACTTAGTTTGTAAGAAGTTACATACTGTTGTACTCTATTTATTTAGTTTCTTGGTAGTTTTTGGTGTTTAGTTCTCTTCTTAACTTTTTGTAATGTGCAGTATGTCTTGTATTTGTTTTTCTATTTTATTAATTCTTCATTAGTGTATTTGTGTGGTTGTTAGTTATTTACACTATTTTTCAAATATCTAAACCATTGAATTTAGTTTTTTTTTTTGTTAGTTTGTTACAAAAATTCCTATTTATTTTATTTTTTGGGTAATTTATTTTTTCACAAGTGATTGGTTATTTTCGGATACGTGGAGAAATTCTCAATAATACAGGTCACTGATCATTTTCCTATAATGCTTTCTGAGTACATTATTGATTATTAGTTTTTTTGATTTTGATATAATACATTCAACACAATGCTTATTTGGTTGGGGTGTTTTAAAGATTGTTGTTTTTACTCTTCAAATTTTGAATCCACCTAATATAATGCCTTGAACATAGTGCCTTCAAAATTTGAATCTACCTAACAGTACTGATTAATATTAGCACCAACAATAACGTGAGCACACAATATATCAAGCAATGTCAATACAAGCATTATGTCAGAGATAAAGCACCATAACATTGTTTACTACGCTGTTCACGCTGTCACCAAAATATTCTAGCACCATAACATGGTTTTACTCTGCATTTCATAATGGGAATAATTTATATTAAGGTTTTACTCTTTATTACATATCATTCTGTGTAAAATAAAATAAAATCTTAACATCAAATCTAAAAGACTACAATAACACCTAATAGATCATCTAGTGAATGGTAAGTTGCTAATTATTTATTGCGTGATCCTTGCAAGCCAATCAAAAGTGCAAGTTTGCCGCTTTTATATTATTATCTCTCAAATAATTTGCTTCCCCGGTCAAGAGTGTTGAATAATACTTGTCCAAAATAACATCTGTGTAGAAGACTTCTTTCTCAACCCCATATAGCTTTCTGTATGTCGCATAACATAAATAGTGCAGTAGCATTTGTTGTCATTGCCTCTTCACATTATTTTTCGACTTGCAATCTTTGTCTTCTTCAATCCGGGTGCCTTTGCCATTAACCATTTATCTCTAAGAACTGTATGAATATCTTTGTCTGTATGGCGACCAATTAAAAATAATCATGAACAAAAATTCGTATTAGGCACTGGATAGGACCAATACCTTTTAGAATGCAATAAAGCAGTACTGATCACTTCTTAAAGCACTATATGCGTGATCAAGGAGAACCTAACATATTCATGTACAATTGGGATTATAAAATGCGTTTTAAAGCACTACAAATATGTTCAATTAGTACCAAAACTTTAAAGCACCACCATATACATTTTACACCATCATAATTGAGAAAACAATACAAATGATCACAACATTGTCAAGTATCATTCAAACCAATAAAGAATTTGATTCAGAAGTACTTGGCAAATATTTAGATGAAATGTATTAAAAAAGAATCAGAGGTGTTTTTGAATCATATCAAACAATCGTGACAATTGAATTCCATTGTTAAGGCAAAAAAAAAAAAAAAAAGACCAATTTACCAAAAAGCATTATTGCTCACATTAAAAGGCACTATTTTAATTTTACAGAAGCTCTAACATATTTTTTTCAATTTCAAACTAGGTATATAAAAACACATACACCTACAAACCAAATATGCACAACATTGTCATATACCTACCAAAGCACTACAATTATGAACTAAAATCATCTCCAAGTATAAAATCTAACATATAAAGTATTGTTATAAATTTGGCATGATAAGATAGCACTAATATTATTTAGATAATTTAGAAGCGGTGTCAATCATTATCAAAAGCACTATAAACCTGATAAAAATAGCACCAAAACGAGAGGCAAGTATCATAAATATGAGAAAATACAATAAATAGAACCACAAGTATAACAAAACACCATGCAAGACATTTGACAGCACCGTGATTATGTTTATGAAGCACCAGACAATTCAAGGAAATACTGGGCATAATTTACCAACACCACATCCATTAAAACCACAAAATCATATTGAGCACAATACTGCAATACACATAAAAAAGCAATTATTCTGGTTAATTGCACCTTCCCAAGAATAGTTTATATACAATTAAACATTAATGACAAAATAAGGGGAAAAACCCAGGATATTCTATGATTTTTTATCTTATGAATTTAGCAAGTTAATAAATATAATCCGAACATGCATCAAGCAAAAAAAAATTATGCACAGTAGTTTTCGATCGGATTTAATGGTTTTCTGAAAAATCATATATTTTTGAAGGCAAAATTTTAATTGAAGATATTGGGTTTTTAGGGTATAAATATGTTGGGAATCAATTATAGTCGAGTTCGAACTCGTACCTTTTGATGCAAGAATCTCTGTTTACCTGTGATCTTTCGACCTTTTTGGATCATTCCCCGTCCAAAAGCAACGATAAATTTGTTGATTTTCCGCCGCTGCTTTGGAAATTTTCTCAAAAATTCTTCATATTTTTTTTTTTGTTTTTCCCAGAAATGGGGTTGTGAGAGATTTCGTGTGGTGGATGTTTTTTTGGGAATTAAATTGTATGTTGTCTATCACGGGAAAATGGAGGACAAGATTTCCAGAATCTGGAGTGGGACTAATTTACCCTTCTTGTTACATTCTCAAATATGACATGCTGATTTTTGCCCTTTTTAAAAACAAATTTCATTAAATAACAACCATTGGATGAGATTAGTAATTGGTGTAGATTAGTTCCTAGGTTCACATATAATGACGAGTTTTATTAGGTATGCATTTATATTTTACATACTAATCGCTTCAACATCATTGTAATATTTATATTTTATTAATACTTATACTATCATTTGCTCATCGTGCGGAGGAAAAAAATTATCTTCACATGAAATTGTATCAGACCTACAATCCATGCTAGACAGTGAAAATAATAAAAAAAAATCATGTAAGAGAGAAAAAAAGTCACGTAGAATTATTTTTCTTTTTTTAATTATATAGGAATTTACTTAATATAATTAGAATAGATGCCCTAATTAATATTAAGAATAACAAGATCACACACACACACACACACACACACACACACACACACATATATATATATATATATATATATATATATATATATATAGTCACTTTTATGTTATTTTGGTTTTTGCAAGATTTTTGTTTTTTTATTTTATTTTATTGTATATATGTATGTATGTATGTATATGTTATTAGTTTTTTATTATGAGTCCAACAATATCAAATTTGTCACTTTTTCTCGAAAATAATTTCACCGGTTTTTTAATTAAAATTGCAAAATTGCACAATGCAATACAATGCAGTGTTTATTTTATTGGATATTATCATGTTATTTATCAAATATTATTACGATTCAATACTTTTGATTTGAATTGATTTTTTAAAATAATGTATTTTATTACTATCTCAATAATCATGCAAAACAATACAAGTGCGAAACCAGCATCGAGTGGAATGAACACTGTATCATCCACTATAATAGATTCGTAAAAATATCAACTAATTGTCTATTAGTTGTTGGTGATATTGATCCACAAAGTGGTAGCAAGAGAATTGATGTAGAAAAGAGATCTGATAATTTGAAACGTATCAACGAGTTGCATCC
>BMAC01000037.1:2095094-2097271 GCA_014905375.1 Phtheirospermum japonicum
AAATCCTCCTGACATATGTGTCTACTTCGCATGTTTCGTTTGGAAAATAAAAAGTGTTGATGCTTCGTTTGCTTATTTGTCATACGAACTTAATATTTACCTAATTTAATATTTTTTATTGTACTTTGCCTAATTTAATCATTTTTTTTTATTAAATTTTTCCTAATTCAGTTTTTTCCTTTTATTTTATTTATAATATAAATATAAATGAGTCATATATAATTAGTGAAGAAAAATTTATATTATTTTAATTAAAAGACAAATTACGTATGACATAATTTTAATTACAAGAAAAAAATTAATTATGAAAATAATTAAATTTTTTTATAATAAAAGTTAAAATAATATTATTTTTGGAATTTCAAATATTCAATATAGATGAATTGCGAGTTATTTGAAATAATATAAGTATGTAACTAAAAATTAATAACGAAATCAACCTAAACATAGATATACAATAATATAATAAATTAATATTAATTAGATAACGGTACAATTCGACAGAGTTTGATAGTATGATATCTTTTGAATTTTTCAAAGCATGTAATTAATAATTATTAACCAATTTAATCTAAATTTTAAAATATAAAATAGTTTAATGATGATAATTAATAAATAAAGATTAGACATGAGTTCAAAATGTAATTTTTTTTGGGTTTTCCTAAGCATGTAAATAAAATTACTAACAACGGTGTCGTGAATATATCATTTTTCACTTAATTATAACCATTAAATCATTTCAGGGATCAGTAGTGGGGTAGATCAATTGATGTAAATGCAGGGGGGCATGGTGCTTCCACGACACCGTAGTCATTTTCTATAATCTAAAGATTAAAATATAAAATTATTTAATAATTACAATAATTAATAAAATAAATTAGACATGTACAAGGCACAGATTGAGAATACATCATTTGAATTTTTTTACTTTAGATTAAAATTATGCAATTATCATAAATATTTTTATAAATCTCGTGTAATACATGAGTGTTAAACTAGTTTTAATTTAAAGACAAAAATAATATTAATTAAAAAAATTTTATTATGAAAATAATTAAATAAGTTGTTTTATAATAAAAGTTAAAATAATTTTATATTGAGAGTTTTAAACATTCTCTATAGGTAAATTAAGAGTTATTTGTAATAATATAAGTATGTAACTTAATATTAGTAGTGAATTCAATATATTAATTTTCCCCAATAAACGAATACTTTTGTCCGTAATACTTCATTTTTGATTCCATCCATAAATCGATTTTCTTCCCTATGAGTTCTAGTCTAAAAATATAAAATCATATAATAATAATAATTATTATTATTATTATTAATATTATTAATTAATATTGATCAAACACTAGTACAATGCGACACGAATTGAGAGTTTGTCATCCTTTGAATTTTCCAAATACGTAACTAATAACTATTAATGAATTTACTCTAAATATTAAGATATGAAATAATTTAATAATAATAAATTAATTAATAGAGATTGGATACGGGTTGAGACATCATTTGAACTTTTTGTAGTATGTAAATAAGATTATTAACGAATTTAATCTAATAATTAGAACAAAGGATTATTTAATAATTTTAATAATTAATAAATAGATTATAAATGTACAAGGCACGGTTTAAAATACATCTTTTGATTTTTTTTAGATTTAGAAATTTATAATTATCACAAATATTTTTTTATATTTATCATTGTGCCAAATCCCGTGTATTACACGGGTATTAAACTAATTTTTTAATATACATATCTGATGTATACTATTTTAAAAGTGAATGTTATTGTAAATATTTTGTTTCCACAAAATATCATCATATTTTGTATTTTATAATGATAAGATTTTAATTACATGTACCTTAATAAAAACAATTAAGATAATTTAAGATGAGAGGTATCTACTTAAATAAAATAATTCATAGAATTCTAATAAAATTGGGATTTATCTAAAATGCTATAATTCAAGATGAATGGCTTTCTTTTTGTTGTTGTTGTTTTTTAATTTTTTACTTTTAGTTGTATTTTGTGGTTATGATGGAGTTTGGACATAACCAAGACTAATGTTGTTGATTAATTAATTAATTGTAAAAATTCAAGAGATCGCTTAAATAAAGTGGAATTGTAATTTAGTTTAAAATTCATCTAAAATGCCATAAACGCACCATGTTTT